>BSBM01001126.1:6855000-6892452 GCA_027924585.1 Larix kaempferi
TGTCCATCATAGAACCCTCAGCATATGCTCGTTGTCTGACCAAAACCTTCATAAATTTCAAGTGCCTCTCAACCATCCACATGGACCTTGAGTGCGCAGGTCCACACAGTTCAATCTCCTCAACTTGGTGTATGAGGTAGTGTTCTTGTGCATTGAAAAATGCTGAAGGTCGATGCTTCTGCATTTCACACATGAGACGAGCAATTTTTCTCCTCCAATACTTTATGTCTTCTTTATGGAATTCTTTAGATGACAACCATCTACAAGTGACATGACAACCAAATCAAGAGATTAAAGGAAAAAAAAACATTATATTACATAACATGAATTACAGAACGAAAATCAAATATAAGTTCTATGTTGAATTAAACAAACACTAAGCGCAAGGAAAAAATCACCACTTACCTCATGTATTTCCCGAGAGTATATATTATTTGCTTGACATTGTTGTTGAAGTTGTCCGGGATAGAGAGAGGTAGAAAATACTGTAACAATAATATACAAATCGTTTTATTTTATCAACAAAGAGTAGACAAACAAAAAATATACCAACCATATTCACTGGAATAGGAAAAAAAATAATTAAATCCATACCATAATAATTACCTTCATGAAGATATGCCAATCATGAGTTTTCACCCCCGCGAAATCACCTTTCTTTGTTATGATATTCTTCATGTTTGCACAAAATCCGGTGGGAAATTTAATTTTTTGAATGAATTATTTTACAACATTACTTTGCTGGTCCGTTAACATCCATGGAAGTGAGTTTTTATTAATTTTCTCTCCGTTGCTATGAAATTGAATGACGTCTTTCATTGCATGGTTGCTATCTTGAATGTCTTTGCAAATTTTGACAATTTTTTCTTTGTCACTCCTTCCATCCAATATTCGCCATAATGTTTCGGTCACATTCTTTCCGATATGCATTGTATCAAATAGATGAGCAATTTGTAGGTGCTTATAGTAGGAAAACCTACTAAATTGTCTAGGATAACTTTTCATTCCTCGTGGAAGCCCATTAATGCCTTCATGATCACATGAACGACAATCATGAAATTACATAAATCAATTTCAATTACAGTAAACAACACACAATATAAAAAAATACAATATAACATGTCATATACGATGATTCATTATACGTACCTTGACGATTTCTATTATATTGCAACTTCCATAGGTGAGGTGTCATTCTCTGCAATTTTAATGCAGTCTCTTGCTTGCCATTGAATAGATGTCTTTTGGTAGTTCGATACCTGTGATTCTTAGAGAGGAAGTGCCTATACTCATCAAACACCTCCTTTCCTAAGCTTTTTGAAAGACGAGATTTGATCTTTATCTGAAGACCTACATAAACAGATGGAATATCTATTTCAATTATAATTATATAAAAAATGATTGGATTATTTAGAAAAACATCCGTGCGTAGTATATTAACTAGTACTTCGTATAATTTTTTGCAAATAAAGTGGAACTTATAATTACATACCACAAAAATGGGTTAACCCTAGGGCATCATGTATTTTCCATACAAGCATTGCATGGGATTGAAATTTCCTTTGTCGTATTGGTCTAGATACGTCATACATAGTGATGCCATTCCATAACTTCAGTAGCTCGCCAATAAGAGGTTCAATATATACATTCATATCTTTGACTTGGTACTTACCTGATTGATTTGAACATATAAAAAATATAATTATGAGACGTACCATTTAGATTACATATATTAAACCATATTGCACAATAGAAATACATTATATATATATATATATATGACATTATGCGACAAAAATACGACAAATGAGATACCACTACATTTTAAAAAATACTACAGGGTTTGACGTACCTGGAAAAATCATCGACAACATTATGTGCTCCCTCTTTATTGTCAACCATGGAGGAATGTTGTTGTTGATAACAAAAATAGGCCACACCGAGTAAACAAATCTCATCTCTGCAAATGGATTGACACCATCTACTGCCAAAGAAATCCTAATATTACGAGGTTCTTCTTTAAAGTGAGGCCATTTTCCCTCCATGTCTCTAAATGCAGACCCATCTACAAGCATCTAAATAATGTCGTCTTGACTTCTGTTTCGTGCATGGTAATCCATAAACTATGCTCTGTTTTTGCACTTGAACAGTCATTGCAAGCGTGGAATAATGGGAATATAACGTAGAACCTTGCGAGGCACCTTTTAGTTACTTGATCTGTGCGATATCTCCTGATATGACATTCAGGACATTCTGTTGCAAATTCATGTTGATTGTAATATAGAACATGGTCATCGGGCATGCATGAATTGCTTCATACTGCATTCCAATTTCTTTCATGATGGCAGATAAATCTCGATATGTGCGAGGTAAAATATTTTACGGTGGTAACAAATATTCACCTATCATGCTACAACAAATTAAAATAAAAATCTAGTTAATATAATATAGAAATAATAATAATGAAACAAATTTCATCCGTAATAATTTGACTTATATGTGAATTAACAATAAAATACACAATCATATATATTTTGTGATGGGATATATTACATACCTTAACATCCGTGTGACTGATATGTTTGAAAGACCATTCATAACCTTCAGGTTCATTATCAACAATATAATAGAGAGAAGATTTGTCTTGGAGCCCTCATAAAGGGGTTCGTATGCCTTATCAAGAAGAGGTATATCATGAATATAATCAAAATTTTCATCATTTTCATGATCATCATCATCGTCATCATCCATTCCAGCATTAAATGAATCACGGATCAAAGTATTTGTAACATCATCTTCAACTATGTTATCAGTATGATCATCTTCTTCAATGTGAGCATTAACTTGTTCTCCATTAATATTCATAGCTCCATGTTCCTCCGGTACTTGTTCTGGAAGCACTTCCTCCGGACGATATGCCATAGGATGTCTTTCCTTTATAATTACATGAAACAATCAATAGATAAAAGTCAATATAATAAATTCAAACACAAAATGTACAAATTTCAAACGCAAAATGTAAACATTTATGTGATGCATTTAAAATGTAACAAATTTTTTATTGTTGGGATGAAAAGAACAACGACCAATTGTACTAGTGTTGGTCAAATAGGTGCATCCAAACTATCCAAGAGACATAATAATTGACCCAATTACTAAGAAAAGCTACTAAAAAATAACTCAAAATTTCTCATACTTTCCACTAAGGTAAAATAAACGATGCCATGGTTTCTATAGATAAAATATAAGAGAAAGTACATCATGCCAATATAGTTGTTATTTCTATTATCATGATATAAAGTGTCACAAATATAGAGAGTTAAGTGCTTTCCCCGGTGAGTGGGTTAGTCTCACTAGCGAACAAATAAATGAGTTATTCTACTATACCCTAGATTTAACATGCACAAAAGAAAAAAAATTATAATAAATATTAAATATTAAAATAATATTCATTGTCCATGTTAGTCCCCATCTATTGAAACCACGATCAATAGATATATAAGTTAATATAAGAAATATTAAAATAATACATAAATTTACAAAAGAAATCAAAATAAAAACATATATAATGCAAAACTTACAAATGGATGGTATTCATGTCCCCCCTTAGCGTACCCATGCTCCCTACAATGTTTTGTGGCTGTTGTGATCAAAATTCTTCTCCTCTTAAAGCCCCTACATTGACTACATGGACAATAGCATTTCCCATCACCCCTTCTTTCAACTCCTTTCCACAATCTAGCAAGCAATTGTCGACTTTGTTTGTCTGGATCAGGAATATTTCTAGTTGAAATTTTCTCGTAAAGAGCTTGAATGAAGATTATCAATCTTAGATAATGAAGCTCCACACTTCGCTCATTTGAATGACAAAAGCAATGGAAATAATGAAAAACAGTCTGCCGAAAAATAGTTCGCCAAATAAAAAAACTTCCGCAAACCGTCGCTTGTATGGAAAACATGTCGGAATGGTTCGATATTTATAGATTTTAAAAGTCATTGGTCCGTCAGATATCCAACAACTAGAACCTAGTTACCGTTGGTGATTTGGTGTTGGCTATCTGACAACTAGAACCTAGTTACCATTAGTGATTTGATGTCGGATATCTGACCTCATCGGGTTTCAAAAGACGTCGGATATCTGACGACCTAGGTCTTAACATGATGTCGGATATCCACAGAGCCGTCAGATATCCACAAGGCTGTCGGATATCCGGTGTCTTTTGAAATCCGATGGCCTAGGTCCTAACATGATGTCGGATATCCACAAGGCTGCCGGATATCCACAGAGGTGTCAGATATCTGACGGGTCCTTCTATCAATTTAAGAAAAAAAATCAAATTTTATAATTTTTAAGGTGAAATCCGACAACACAGTCCTTTTCGTCGAAGGTTGTCGGATTTTGGGTTCAAATCTTGTAGTGAATGAGGTTGGTATAAAGATACCATGGCTTGGTTAAACCATTGGGACATCGATGAAAATGACACTTTGCGGAATACCATTAATATCAAAAACATTATTACCTCTAAGTTCAAAGAGAAAATGTGGTGTGAAAAAGAATTAGAGATGAAAAGAAAATTAAGATACTATAAAGAGGTCATTAGCCCTAATTTAGAATTTCAGAAGTATCTCTCGGTTTTAGTTAGCTCAAAGAAGAAAATTAATGGGTGATTCCATGAAGATGGGTAACTCTTTTGGGCCAAATATGACGGTGAAAAACAAAAATTTTACCCATGTATTAAATTGAATCCCTCGAAACTCATATTTGCCACATGAATTTTGACATACGGTTGAAAAACGAAATGTAGAGAATTATGTTGGCTTTCCAATGATATTTTTTTCAAAATATACCAATGTCATATATCATGTCGAATTTTCATTTAATGAAACATGTGTACTTAAAAATTTGAAGAGCAATTAACAAGTAGTTTGTGTGCGTGCACAATAATTTAATGTTAAATAATAATTTTAAAAAATGAAATATGTGAATATGATCTAGATATAATGCACTAGGGCTTACATATTTTTCTTTTAATTTTTCTCGAAAAAATATATTTATTATTATTTTTCGAAAATGAACAATGAATATTTAAGTCGCATTTTGCACACATGTGTGTGCGTGCACGAAATCTTTTGATTTTTTACATAAATTGCAAAACTAAAAATACCATGTTAAAGAGGATGCGTTTATCTACGGCTTGTGTATTTTTTCAAATTTTTTGGATGTGTATTTTGAATTTTGTGGATTTATCTTTGAGCTCAATCAAAGTTGTCGACAAGGTTTTTTAGGGCAAGTTTTAGTAGAAATTTAAAAACAAAAGACATATGAAGATAAAAATTTGTAAATTTTATATATCTTGATATAGGATTCGTTGACGAATCCAATGGTATCAAGTCTGCTCATTAACGAGCATTTAATGACATGGTTTAACTCTGTGGAAGGTAGACAAAACTTTCATTCTGCAGTGAAAAGGGCTCTTGGCCTATTTTTTAAGCCCTCGATCGAGCTAAATACCTCCGTCAAGGGTTTAGCAAGACCTCGATTGAGGGCCTAAAATGATCCTTTTATGTTTTTCAAAAGCTAGATCAATCTTTTGCGAGCTTTTCAAAAGCTCAATCGAGGGTTTTAAAAGCTAGATCGAGCTCTTGTTTCAACCCTCGATCGAGGTCTTTAAAACCCTCGATCAAGGTATTTTAAAACCCTTGATTGAGCTTTTCAAACCCTCGATCGAGCTTTTAAAACCTCGATCGAGGGCTTGAAAATACCTCGATTGAGGGTTCGAAAAACAATTTTTTTAGCTTCCATCCGCCAAAAATGGTGAACCACCTTCGTGGAATCACCCTAATATATCCAAAATAAGAATGAACTCTCATGAACTACATTGCGAAACAAGTCATTGGTTAGTTCCTAAAACACCTTGGGAAAAAAGGATTTGCTATCTTTGTGAGCGTCGAGGATGAAAATCACTTTCTCTTAGAGTGCCATGCTTCCAGCCACATTAGATCTTAGTTTCATAGTATTTTCTATAATAAAAACCTTTTTAACCTTTTAACTTTCCAAGACTATAGTGAGCTCGAAAAAATTATGTCCAAACGTTTTGAGCATAGGAATAAAATTTAAAGCAAACCAAATAATTCCCTTATTTCACTCTTCTTAAGGTCTGATAGACCAAAGTTTGGTATCAGGGGACATTAATCATCATCATCATCATCATCATCATTATAATAAGGGGTATGATATAGGGTGAGGTATGCACACTTATATAAATTTTAGTATTCAAATCAAGGGGATTTTGTTTTACAAATAAAGAAATCTCACACACAAAATTAGGTACAGAGTAGTTTATAACCTTAAAAATGAATTATCATTATTATTATTTCAGAATTAAGAAATATTAATATAAAATTACAAAATTAGTTGGGTGTTCCCATAAAGATGGGTAACACTTTTTGGCAAGTAGAGGATGCGAGCATAGTAAAAAATGACCTCAATTGAGCTATTATTAAGCTATCAATTGAGCTTTAGAAAGTTCAATCGAGAGATTAATAAATCATTCGATCAAGCTATTTTAAGAAACTCATTCGAGGATTTGTAAAACCCTCAATCGAGATATGGATCTCGATCAAGGGTTATAAAAATCCTCGATCGAGATCTGAAGCTAGATCGAGGGTGTTTGCTCGATCGAGCTTTCAAAGCCTGATCGAGCAGTTGTGTCCAGTGAAAATTTTAAAATGAAAGTCTGCAAGAAAGTTCACACTTGTGGAATTTAAGAGCTCGATTGAGCATTATAGCTCAGTCATGATAAAAGATCAATCAAGATCTTGATCAATATCCTACAACATGTATAAAAGAAAAAAAACAACAGACCTTGGCTTATTTCACCGCGTTTGTTGCATATGATATCGAACAAGGAGTACAGAGCAACTCAAACGAGGGGTGAAGAGAACTGCAACTTGTCACCACCACCGACTTTGTTGACTTGACCGAGGACTAACCAAGGACTATGACTTGCCACCAACCACCACCTCTTGCTACCATGCCCTCCACACTGAGAGGTAGGAAACTCAAAACCCCCAAAATTTAGTTCTTCTATGCATTGATTGAAATTGTTGTTTTTTAGTAATTTTAATGAAAATTTTGTGAAATTTGTTCAAAACCCCCAAAAACAAAAAATCAATTATATGCATTGATTGAAATTGTTTTTATTTTTTTTAGTAATTTTAATGATTTTTTTTTTAAATTAGTTAATTTTATTGTACATGTAATCCAAACTTTAGTTCAAAATAAATTATCGATATTGGGAGTAGAGGGATTGTTGTTTAGAATGAACTTGTATGGTACATGATGCATTCAATTTTATATCTATAGGTGTGATTTTTGTATTTGAGACAACATAATATTTTTTCTTTCCAACTCCATAGGTGGAACTCAATTTGGGCCATTGTAGCTTCATATATGGTTATTTCTCTTAAAACATGTGTTTCAGATTAGTTTTAGAAGTAGAAAAAACCCTAATATGAGCAACGTGTAACTCCAAAAATATCATAATCATATATGTTTATAGGTATATCTTCCAAAACAATTTGGTGATGTGCATTATATTAGAAATGTACAACCATCTCTATATTGAATGTACAACCATGATGAGCATGCTAATATTAGTTGTTAGTGGATGCAACAAATAGGTCCTAGAGATAGCTCAACCAAATTTCAAATATATAGTTCAATGAGTTTACACAATTTTCATCACAAACAAATCCCATTCAATATGGCTTTCGTAAAAGTGTGTCTAGATTCATAAGGTTAGGGATCTAGGTGTTTCTATTTTAAGTATATAATCAAGAACATATATTGGTGGGAAAATCCATTTATATTGGTAGAGTTTTCTTAGAACATTTATTGTATTCAAAGGATGACATATATTATATGATTTATCTTCATTGTTTCATGCAGATCGTTCTCCAGAGCAAAGTTCTTCCCTCCACAAATCATGTTCATCAGGAGGATCCGGTGTTGTAGCACCCCCCCCCCCATGTCATGAGCGAAGTTGTATGTGAACTATTTACATATAATTTTGTTTTTATTGAGTAACATATAGAAGTAAATTATTGTATACATGTACATGCAATTATTAATTGTTGTTTGTTTCTACTTTCATAGGAACCACACCAATTAGGCCATCTAGTGATCATGCATCTGATGGCATCATGGCTAGTGTCTCTCATGATGGCCACAACACATTGACCTCCTCATAGCACGACGAGGAGGTTCTTCATCACATAGGTATATTAAATTCATATTTATTTATTTTTCAACTACCAATATCTTTATTTTGTATCGATATCTTGTACTTTGACTAATATATTTTTGTACCTATCTATTAGATGTTGATCCTGCTTCTCCACCTCCTTGGGAGGATGATATCACAAGGATCATGATCGAGGAGATCACATCGTATCATGATTGGATGTGCACCCAGTTAGGGACCGTGTTCCCTAATTCCCCATCCATATGGTCGATGAGCATGATGATCGATGTGATTGATGGATTGTTGGAGGTCCACCAGATTTCAAAGACTCTTAGTGACATATGGAGAAATGCTTGCTAAAAGAGTAGGTACTAGGTATTGGGTCTTGACAAATGGAAGGTTGTGAAAGCCACAACAAGAGGAAAGGATGTCAAGGGAACTTTGTTTGACATCCCTCTTGGTCGTTCTCTTGGACAACTGCTTTGATTGTGAGAGTTTAGGATTAAGGCTTCCGCACCTCACTTTATTGGAGCATGGGGCATATTCCCCCACCATGACTAGGTCTCATTGTACTTCACCAAACATGTGTATGCAGATATTGTGCTACACATGTGTCCTAATTACATGAGTATGTCATTGTATTTTCATGGCATCAAGCAAGGACGTAGTTATGAGTGTCTTGGGGCTCGTAGAGACCCTGCTGCTGCACCACCCCCTCCTCGATTAGTTCCCATTCCTAGTCGGAGTGTTATTCGGTCAGATGATGTAGCCAAGCCATCATAGCTTGGAGTTGAGATGTGGGATTTAATGGTAGGCTCCATGCACATTGCGTTGGGCAATTCTACAGTTTCCATGCATAAGGAGAGGTCTAGACCACACCCTGGACCTACAAAACCCAAGTTATTGTGGGTGGAAAAGTCAACTATTTGGGTGCTTTACCATGAGACTCTAGTTACGTATGCTCTGAGTTCCCGAGATGCATACTATCATCTATATGAGAGATGTAGAACATTGTCGATGGAGCATGTACATTTATGTACTTAAGTTTTTTTTTCATTATATGTCGTTAGATAATCATATTTAATACATGTACATAAAAGAGAATCAATTGAGTAATATAGATTTTTTTTGTTGCTCCATGCAAAGGACCACCTTTATGGATTCGCTTAATGCCACGTCCCCATCAGTTGAGCATCCAACCATTTCCCTTGGTGATATCTCCATGGTACATATGCTAGTTCCCTCATCCTAACTTTGTAAGTTACATGCATGCATATAATTGCAATTATTTTATCGTAACTTTCTTATTGTCCCTTTCTCAAATTGTACAAGGCAGAGGCAAGGGGATTGCAAAGGAGTAGTAGACGCGTTCTCCCTCGTGTTCTGACCATCATCCCCTAATCGATGAGGTACTGTAACCTATGTTGCAATTCAATATAGAATTCAAGTTAATGTTTAATTTATAATGTTCATTTATTATTCTTTTACTGATCACATGCCTGATGAGACTATACACATGCTCAAGTACAACCGGGAGTTGATATTGCAGTGATGTTCACAAAGGAGTGGGAAAGGTTGACTCTGCATCATCCTGGTGAGGGCCCATTGAATCAATAACATCTTGGAGCTTCCACATAGCAAGATTTAGACAATCTCACCATGGACTCAAGTCAAGTAAGTTGATCCATCCACTTAAAATTTTAAAAATTTGTCATCTACGTAATTTCAAGTACTAAAATCTAATTAACTTACAAAGTTCAAAATTTTAATTTTTGCAATCCCCATCTTTAGACACCATTTTTTATCATGTGTCACCCTATGGCCAGAGGCATGGTGTCGGTTGTGTTGACAGCGAGGATGACCATAGATCCCACTAGGGCCCTGTTCCACATATTTGATGAGACTTGTTCACGTTTCACTATTTTTATTGTTATGTATACATATATACTTGTATTTTTTTATGTATGCATATATACTTGTACCTTTCTATGAACTTGAAGGACTATTTTGTATCATATTTTTTCCTCATGGATATACGTTGTGTGTGTGTTATTTATGTTTATGCACCTACATGTTAAATTTATCTTATGTTCATGTTTATGTTGACGATTGTACAATTTACAATTTTACAATTAGAAGTTACAAGTTTAGAATTAGAAGCTGCAATTATAAGTTACAAGTTACAAATTAAGTTTTAGAATTTATAGTTTTATCTTATGTTCATGTTTAATGTTTATGTTATTTATCTCAGTTTTCATTTACAATTCATGATTCCAAATACAATTTACAAGTCACAATTACAATTACAAGTTACAATCTAATTAGATTTAGAAATTACAAGAAAACAAATTCATGATGCTAGTTTCAATTAACAATAACAAATAGAGTTACAATTTACAATTTAAAATCTACAATTATAATTTACAAATTACAATCTACAAGTCACAATTAGAGTTGCACTTTAGAATATACAATCTACCATTGTAATTACAATTACAACTTACAAAATTTCACAATTATAAATTGCAATTGTACAATTACTTTTTAAGAAATTACTAATTATACATGCACACATTACAATTGTACAATTAATCTTTAAGGAATTACTAATTAGACACATGTACAAATTACAACTTGCAATCTCATTTACAATTAAAATGATATAGATAATAGGACCATTGATACCATGTGAAATATTGTTACAAAATCAGATAGTCTGAAAATCATACAAATCATAGTATGAAAATCATTCTTTTGGACAATGGGTTATAGGAATGCAAGTCTCCATAATATGGTCATGGTCAACTTTTTCCATCTTCTATCTCTTTGGTTCACCACTCTTCACCTTGATTTTCGTGAGATGTATCCGAGCTACCACCACCAAATGATTGTACTGACAAGATATATACTTAGGCATTATTATAGTCTTGGTAAATAGTATAATCGCCTTGTTTTTCACTTTTTCAAAAAATTGGCCCATCAAAACTAGGTCGCCAATTTGGTATGTAAAATATCCATCTCGATAGGGTCACACCAACATGATTTTAATTTTTGTACATTGCATTAAATTATATGAGACATCCTCTTCATTGCCTAGGGGTGTAGTGACAAAAAATACATCACCTACAACAAAAATTACATTTGTTAATCAAATGTATATACATTCAAGTACAAGTTTGGAAGTTTGAGCATTCAATTGAAGATTCCAAATAAAAACATGTAATGTATATAGTGAGTAAACTCTGGTTAATGTTCAGCAGCATACCTTCCCTAACCACGTTATAAACCTGATCATGATTTAATGATACCACAACATCTTTACTGTGCATCTCTTACCACGTTGAAATTGGATGAGGACCCTTCAGGTTAAGAGGAACATATTTCCATTGTTTCACATGTCCAACATTTTCACATTTATCAAGCTTGCATCCATCTACATCAATGCAAAACTCGCAAAAGCATGCATATTTTCTCATTTCTATAGAAACTATTTCCCCAATGTACTTACTCCAAACATAGTCCAATTCGACCATGCCAGGTATAGTCTCACAAAACCAAGGATCTATTCACATTTCCAATGGAAACATTCCAAAAGAATCTACATCGAAATAAATGTATCAAATATATAATTTTTCAACTAAGATGATGTTTCAAAGAACATTCAAAATGTGAGATTCAAGTACACACCGTAGTCTCTTACATGCGCACTAGCCTTGCTTGTTCGTGACCTTCATGTCCCAAATGCAACTTGTGCACTAGTAAACTAATTCTATAGATGATTTGAGTTGGGTTGCACCATGACTCATCCGATACCTCCTAAGTGCTCATTTCACACAAGCACCTGCACCATCATGCTCTTCCTTTCTGTTCCTTGTTTTAAAAAAGCTCCAAGTATGTCAAAATATTGTCTCTTTATGAAGGTGACTCAACCAGTAAAGAGAGGATGCCAATTTAAACTACCCCACACACCCATCTAACAAAATCTAATGTTTCGTAAATGACATCCCATTCTTTTTGAATGAATCGCAAATCAACCCAAATCAATGTTGAACGAACAATGTGTCATGGTCACGATCATCACTCACATAAAAATGGTACTCTTTAATCACATTGCGTGATTAAAGAGTGTTATCCCTACCATCAATGTTCGCATGAGCATGTCTGTATAAACATGTTCGAACATTTACACCTGGTCAGAGTGATATTACTCTCTCTGTATCTCAATATGGGGGGAAATGTGTAGTTCTTGATGAAGTATACCACTGAAAATATTGTGCCTGACTCAAATATCTCATGAGAATGCTTCATAAGCTTTCCACATGGACCTATGAGAGTGTTTGATGTATTTATAAATATGATTTTGGAACTTATCCATGTAATATAGAATAGGAATTTTTTCCTCATGCAAGTCGATCCTTTTAGATGGTGTAGATAAAGAAGATATCAATGCATCCATGGTAACATGCTCATATCTCTTCCATGTAATTGTGATATCTGAAAATCTAGTGTGTGCTGGATCGATAGGGAAATTCCTATGGAACAATGCTGAATTACCACATTCAAGGAATCTTCTTCCACCTACACATCTTTTGTTGAAAAACACATCCTTAGGATTCCTTTTGCACAATATAGTAGAAACCAAATCTAGCACCGTGGGAGGAGCTAGTTCACCCTTCCAGTTCCTTTTGCAAAAGTCTATAAATGTGTCATAATAGAGTTGGAATTCAACATGGTATCGACAACAACAAGTGTCACAAATTGTGTTCATCCTAATATACCATGGTTTAAGTTTCTCAAACATGTTGATTGAGATCTTGGCAACAGGATTGGCGTCATGAAATTCCTCAAAAAATGCAACTCTTGTCATCTCCATAACATGCTTACAATGCTCAACATAAATCCCTATGGATAAACATTGCTACAAGACGTGCTTTTGATCCAATATAGCACAAGAATGGTTGTCCCAAAAATCTACCATCTTCTCTCTAACGCCTTCAAAAATCCTGTCTTGATAGGGTTTCCTGCAAATAAGAGCAAAACAAGCAACTTCATTGTTTTCATGTATCTGGACCCTGAATTTATCATATTTGTGCAATGCTTTTCTTGAAACATGGAGCATTTTTGACATTATTGCCACCATTCGACTTTTTGAGTTTGTTGGTACCACAACAACAGTTGTAATTTCTCTATGAGCAACTCAAATATTAGGTTTTCTTGATTTTCGGAATGAAGATAACGCCCTCGTGACGTTTTTTACCACGATGTCATGTTCCCTTTTATCTTTAGCATCTTTAAAACAAAACAGGTTTGTGGCATCTTTCAGTCTTTTATATTTTAAAAATATATGTAGTATTTGAGCTTGTGTTATGACTGATTGTTTTTCAAAATGCAACTCGATAATGTTGCTAACATACTCTCTAATTGTACAAATAGGACTTGGGTTCCTGAAATCTTCTCCTACGGAAACATCCATAAGGTATTCTAAACAATATCCACCTCTTACAAACCCACTGCAGCTCCCAATTACTCTTGAAGCTATTTGTGATGCCTCATCATGATCTTTTGTTTTAATGTGGTTCACGACACCAGAGATTGATGCTCGCTACATCCAAGGGAAAATCCGCCCAGTAAGAAGGTCGGATCATTAGGAAAATTTTAAGGTAAAAAATGGGCCTCAAAACAAAAAATGTACTATCAAAATCAACTTTAAAAAAACCAATCACATTTTAGAGGATGACATCATCTATAACAGTTGAGGTGCCATTGTTTGAGTTAAAAGTGCTTATTTGTCAAATTACAAATGGGGAATAAAAACTCATAGTTAACCATATCAATGTTGTAAGTAAAGTACTCATAATGAAAATAATACTTATACATTACTTTTGAATATAATATAAATGTACTGAAGTACTCTCAAAGTACTTAAAAAGAAGTGTACTCTCTATATTTCAATATAAAATAAATTACAAATACCAAAAACATAAATGCTTTATTCAAGATCAAATCTGTAATTTATTTTCAATGTACATAATATATACTTTTAAATAATAAATTATAAATATAAACAACATTGAAATCTCTTCAAAATCAAAATCATCTAAATACTTTTCAATATAATATATATAATTTATACTTTATAATATATATATTAAATATTATAATACATATTTATATATTAATGTTTTTTATAATATATAATTTATACTTTTAAATAATAAATTAAAAATATAAAAAAACATTGAAACATGTGTAAATACTTTTCAATATAGAATATATTATTTTAAATATCTTTTCCTTATCTAATGTACTTAAAAACCCATAATTGATATGTCACGTGTTCTACATAAAATAAAATAAATTAAATGAGAAGTAAATCCATTTAATTGATTCATATTAAATTTTTTATGTTATTGAATTAAATAAAACAAATGAAATTTATTAATTGTTAAATTAATATTTTAAAAATATTTAATTTTATTAAGTATATTTAAATAATGTAGATATTTATATAAATAAAGGTTTAATATATTTAAAAATATTAATAATAATATAAATAAATGATTAAGTTAGATTTATAAAAAAAATATAAATAAGATTTAAATGAATATATGATTGAGTTTTATTTGTAATGAGCAAGTTAGATTTAAATACTAAATATATATTCTTAAAAATGATAATTTATTCATATAAATTTACTTTATGTTTGAAATTCAAAATTATAAATATATAGTTTTATAAATATATTTTGAATATCCAATAAGTTATATTTCAAAATTCAAAATTATAAGTACATTACTTTATAAGAGCATTCATCATATTATATTTAAAAGCAATTCATGTATTTAAAAGTACTCTTACTTTTAGTCACATCAAAGAAGTTTTTTTAATTGTTTTTATTTTAGACATCTTTTCAATCTAATTTAACCATAGTTACATTGGTTGTAGTGTAAAAGCTGATTTGTAAATATACTTCCCCCACAAAATGCCTCACTCATAATATTTTATTATATCTCTTAGGAGGCTCATTTTAGACCTCAAAATTCCCCTAATGATTGTTGCTATGAAGGTAGCTCAACAAGAGCACCATATATGCCCATTAAGGGCTCTAACATGTCACTTACAAGGATTGAACCCGAGTGGGGAGGATGGTAGACATACCTCCCAACCACCCAAGCTACGTCCAATGGACAACGCCTAATCAAGATCTATCCTTGCATATAGTCCAATGTTTTTTTAAATTTCAACTCTGACCAAATAAGGAACTTTTGTTCAAATGAAGAAAAAATCGAAGTACAAAGCATTCAAAGACTATGGTCCCACCCATGACTATTTCAAATGCATTCAAACATCACAAGCAAATGTATGAAAATTTAGGGTATTTAAATATGGTTGAAGGGGTTCTTATGGCTATATGGCTTCCATCAAAATCTTTCATGTTACATAATCAACTAGGTAACACTATTGTGTTCATTTATCCTCAAGGCCAATTTGACTATGCAAATTTTCCTAATTTCGAGTTTCATGTGCACATATATTGCTCACATAGTCTTGTTGCTCCATTTACCTTGATCAATTCTATCCAAGCCCAAATATATTGTTCCTAATTCCAATTCATAGTAATAATATCATTGTTCTCTTATATTATTTCCTTCCCTTAGTCAATCTTGCCTCAGAAGTAACTTTACCTGGACTTCCTAGAACTCTCAGTGCTACAATGAAATCCATTCCAAATCCACTTGGGGTCATGTTTCAAATTTTATTCTCTTTTTCTAGCCATGCTATTTGAAGTCAAGTACACTTTTTAGTTGTGTTCAATCTCTTCATAGTTATGTTGGAATTGAAATTTTTGTTCATATGTATAATTATATTTCAAAAATTTATGATGTAACATATCCGCAAAATAAAATGTATAAATGGTCCCTATGACCTAGCATCCTTCCACTCAAATTGTAATTGGGACTTCCAAAGGCTCTTGTGCTGAAATTTGTGAACCCATCGAAGAAGTTGACCCGTGAAGGTAACAAATGATTGGTTATAATGATGGGAACAAGTAGTGGTACCAGTGGCCAACAAAATCTATTTCCGCTACCGTTATCACCCCACGACAGTAACCTATAAGGTATATATCCTATGTGTTTACCACTAAGAACCTTTGTCAAGTGGGTGGAAATAATTTATCCCTCAAATGGTATAGTGTCGCATCTTTTAAATAGGTGGTGGGTACCCCCCTGAGAGAACAGAAACACGTTACGTTGGATTTTACCTCCTTTGGAAAGACACCTCTTTCCCCGAGAATTCTTTTCCACTTGCTGATAAAGGTTTTTTAAAGGTTCCTTAGAGACAACAGCTATATTTCAGATGATAAATGATTGATGGGCACTATTTGGATGCCTAGCCTAGCAATCCTACCTTATAATAACAAATTATTATGTTCCCTCCTGTGGAGAAATTATGTTGGTTGGATTAAGTTGTTGTGGTTGATTTATTAATGGATTTCTTTGCTTAGTGGAGTGAGAAGGGGAGATCATTACTAAAAAATAATCCATCCAATTTAAATTATATCTTTCTATACATGTACATGTTAAGTAATAACTAAATATGATGCAAATTTTTCAAAAACATTTCAAAAGAGTGACTAAGCATATTTATTAATACATGCGCACTTTGAATTAAGATTGTGCAATAACATAATGGGACTTTTAATCTAATAATTTATAAACATACATGACAATACAAATTCCTACTTTCTACATTTTAAAATAATAAAATTTAGTACTCTACATTAGATGAACTTCTTGATTATATATTTTTTTGCTATAATCTTCCTAACTTACAGGAGTGGCCTTTGGTCTAAGAAACCATGATCCGAGGGCATCTAAGCCATCAAAATGACCTAGGGATTGCGCTTGCCTGGGCCACACCAACCCTCAATTGATTGGATTGTGGGTGTTTCCTCCAACTAGCTCACCACTAATGGGAATTGAACCCGGATCGCTCTGTTGAGGGGACCCACACCTTAACTAAATGTACTAGTGGAAATTGACAACTTCTTGATTATGTTAACTATGCTTTGAATTTTATTGAAAAATATCAAATTCAATTGATATAAATAAAACAAATTTAATAAAATTGGAAGATATATCACTCCAAATCTATATAATATATAAAAACTATACAAATTTTCTATTTGTTATATCCTTGACATATATGAATGAGGCGGAGCTATTAAACTCACTATACAATAGATTAATTTTCTCCAAGTTAAAGTTTAACATTAAAAATTTAAATTTGATTTATTATAATTTTTATTATCAAATTTTTTATTGGTTGAACAAATATGAGGTCAACCTTGAAAAACAATAGTCGATTTCACTTGACATCTGTACACCTTGATGTCATCCCCAATCCGGTATTTATACTGATTGACGGACTGGCAAAAATTTAAGGAATAAGCTATCTAGGCGACGTTTTTGCCCTCCGGTGATCGGAGGTCCGTCACCCGCACCGATCACCGTCGCCAGCTCCGTCCGCCTTAAACATTGTGCTAGCAGTTATCACCCTGCCACCATCAATCCTCGATCCCGCAAGAAGTTTCCAGTTTTTTCCTCCGACCACCTCTCTTCACCATTCCCACCAGCTGTCCTGGACTCCTGTGTTGTGTTGTGCTTTGCTCCTCCCTCTGAGCAGCCTGGGGTGGATGCGTAGTCTCTGGTGCCGAAGATTGGCCCTCCCTCCTCCACGCAGACGAGTTTGGTGTGGCTGTGACCGATAAAACCATGATACATTGACCATGTTGCACCAATTTGCCTATTTGGAAGTCGAGTGATGAGGTATAGACGCCAAGTGTTTGAATCGCCTCTTGCAAGTCACCACCAACTCGGTGATAACATGATTGTTTCATACCAACTCGACTCCTGAAATATTCTTTTAGATAGACTACAATCACCCCATATTCGTGCTCTCACCCTCCAGGCAACCCTTTTCCCTTCCTTCCAACGTCAAACTCTCCAGTATGGTATAGTGTGACTCCCTATAGCCAGTCTACACTACCTGGGATTTTGATTATCAAAGAACCTCTCGTTTAACCGATCTATCCATTGTATGCAACTCGAGATAGGTGTAGAACTGTACCGAGCATCTGGAAGGTATATATATGCTCATCTTACTGTCTATTGATGAATTGCAGGTTAACTTGTAAGGGCGCATCGACCCAAATGGAGGACATATTTATTCAGACAGTAGTGTACAATGAACCGAGCTACAGTCAATAATAGTCTCACTTTTTTAAGGTTCTGAAAGACATAGATGGCTTGAATGAATACGCTGCAACATGGAATTCTCTAATTTAAATTCCGTTCACATTAAAATGAAGGATATATTCCTACTTTTACATTCAAGACAATCAATTTCGACATCAATTCATCAATGAAGGAATTATTTTTCCCAAAAATTCTATTTGACTATCAATGCAAATAAACTATTTTTTTGTCCCCTTCAATCGATTTTTTTTGTTTTTTTTATGTTATTAATGCATTTAATCTAGTTATATCAATAATTATATAACTAACAAACACATTATCAATCTTTAGATCTAATTAACTGTTGTTTATGCCAACGCTATCAAAATCATGTTATCTCCAGTGAACGATGCCTCGAGGAGGCATGTGGATGCACGTAGACCATAGCTTTCCAAGCTGAGCTTGGAATTGCAGTTCGAATCTGTATTAAAGTCTTAAACCACTCTACAATGTAACTTAAATCTTAAGATTACAACTTTTTTCATAAAGTTCAAATTTTCACCTGATATCACAAAATGGTGTGATCTGCCCAACCTCCTCCAACTATTGAGCCAGCAAATCCCAAGAGAATTCCAATTCGATGAAGTTTGTTTCACTAAAATCGTGGAGTAATTAATTTATATGGTAAACCAATGGTATTGTATTTGTATTATAATATAAATAAAAAGAGATATTTGCATAGATTAATTATTAGTGGAGTATTAACTATTACAGGTTTCAAACATGAGAATATAAACATTATTAATTTTTAATTTAAGAAATTAGAGATTCAAAACGAGGTTCACATCTCAATTCATTTGGATTATAGTCAAACACATAATGAACTTTAAAATTTAAAATAAGTAGCGTTTAGCATTTTCTTTCTCCCTTGGTAACTTTGTTAGATCCATGTATGTGACAACTATAGGTATAGGCGGCAAGTCCCAATCATTATCCACAGAAGGATGAAATACTTGACAACGCAGTTATGTTTCACACATCGCAATCCCAATCAGCTATAGATGACCAGTTCCTCCATATAATCGTATCTATGGACATTGGAATCCCTTGTTCACTTTTATCCAGTTAACTTTGTAAAGTTTAATTGTTTCATTGAATTAAACATTTTTTTGACCTCCATCAATTGTCCACAACTCAAAGCAAATAGCTCATCCATACAACTTTCTGCAAATAGAACATGTGGCAATGTCAAGGACATTGCCACCACGTGGCTCTTGTTAATATAATATATATAAAAACTAAACATTTATCAATTCTTTATTAAATTAAATAGAGATTAAGATTAAGGTTTTAAGTGAAATTGAAATTACTAAATTTATTAACATGGGTTTCTTATATCTTAAGAGGTCCTAATTTACTACCCATGGTACATTTTAAAAGAATGTGAGTCATTATATATTTAACAATATCTAGTGTACATGGAGTATTACACATTTAAAATTCAAGTGAACTTTGTGAAGGTTCTATAAAATGGAAAGTGAAGATATTTTTTTTTTCAAATGAACCCACAAACCTATGTACTAAGTTTTGCAATGATTTAAAATTTAAAATTTATGTACTTATTTTTTTATCTAAATTTTAAGTGTATTCGCACATTTTGTGCCAACATCCATCTCAAGGAAGTAATTTACAATACATGTCTAATGACCTATCATTTTATGTGTGAAATCGCCACATTACCTCTAGTTTAAGGATGAATCATATACAAAAATAAACATTTGAAAGGTGTTTCTAACTTATTTTTTTTCACATGTATACATATTTGAATTTTAATTATTCTAGAGTGCTCATTGCTATGAATATTTGTCCATCAATTTCACTATGATATTTGAAGTCCTATCAAAACAACCTTGAGGAACAAAATTTAACACTACATGTAATTTTGAGAACACACAAATTTTTGCTATAAAGATTGATACTATTTACACTAGCATGCAATAGTATTCTCTAATAACACTCAATGCATGCATGAGCATTTCACTACATTATTTAGTATATAAAATTTATTGTGACCAATTTAATAAATCAAGTAAACTAAATTAATTTGTGACCAATAAAAATCGTATAATATTTTGAAAATCCAATGACTACTAATTAATCAATGTGATAATTTTGTAACTAATTTCAACATGATAATTGTAATTAATTTTGAAACATGATAATTGAAAGAATGGAGTAAAAAGTAAAAATTAAGAAACTTGTTTAAAATAATTAACATTTGAAGAATGAAGTAAAAAAATACTATATTGTCCTCAATTGGAGATGGATCCTCCATCATCTTCTTGTTTCTCTCTTAATGTTGTTCGTCATTGCCTCATCATTTCTTTGGCCTTTTCCTGTATTTCTTCTTCATTAATCTGATCATGATCATGTTTCCTACTTCGACATTTCTCGCTTCCCATGTTGATTGGTGAATAAGAAATGAAAATGTCTAATTTCCTTTCAAATCTTTAGAAAACTGTACCTATGAAACACTCAAAAGGCTAAAAATGGAGTTACAATTGATAAATTTAAGTTTATATGTGTGTTTTATAGAATTGTTTACACAATTTAGTTCATTAAATGCAAAAGGAGGGTAGGTAGTTCACACGTATGGTTAGAGGGAAGGATGTGAGACAAAATCAATGAAAAAGGTGGTGAACAACAGCTCGATCCAACATTTTTTGAATGCTTGATTGAGGTTTTTAAAAGCTCGATCGAGCAATTAGCTCAAGTGAGTTTCCGGTTAACCACACATAAGATATTAATTGAGTTATTTAAAAAATGTGTGCAAAATCTTGATCAAGGTTTTTAAAATCCTCAATCGAGTTATTAGCTTGATCGTATGCTTTAAAATAGGCTTTTAGCACCCTTTTTTTGCAAATTTATTTTTACTAGCCGTGTCCACAATTTTGAATCACCGCAAAGAAAAATCAACAACATAAAAAGTACACAATCAAAGTTGTTTAATTAAATGCAATTTTGACATATTAAATAATTTTGTTTTCTAAATATAGGTGGAAATGCAACATAATTCTTTGTTTTTTTATTGCATGTCAAAATTCACAAAAAATATATCATATTTCATTATTGAGAGTGGGTATTTTTTTTATAATATTAAATTTAGTTTAATATTATTTGTTATATTTAATTAATTATAAATTGTTTAATTTTTTTCCAAGTTTAAAAAAAAAAGATAAAAAATATTTTAAATGATATGATTTTTTTTGTATAACATTAATAAATTAATTTACATAATGCTATCCTCATCAAAATTATCAAACTGAATTATAATAAATTTTGAAATCTTATGATAAAAAATAGCACAATCCACATCTATAACAATATAAATTCACATATATTCACTTATATAACAAGAGCCGCATGCGGCAATGTCTTTGACAAAACATGAAAATAGAGTTTGCAAATTGAGCAGGAAAGAGCAATTGTAACAAGAATATGTTTGCTATCAATTAGAACATAAGACATACAAACTAAAATAAGTTGAGAGAATTTTAAAAATATAAATATAATCAATATATTTAAGATATAGACTTCGTACTGTGAAGTATAATCGATGAACTACCGGCATAATTTGATAAATTTACTCATGAGGAGAGTTTTCCATCCAATCCCAACCTAGTCCACAAGAGCAAAATAGCCCTAAATGCATTGACCCATTTTTCACACTTTGAACTTATGAAAAAGAATACATAACACTTTGTTGTCACCTAAAGAAAAAACAAGGATTAATACAAATTATCATTCATGAAAACAAAACTAAAACCCTTATTATTGTTTAAGATATATATATAAAAAGACGAAAAAAATTACCATAGAGACTGCAAATAAAATCTTAGATGCAAATAAAATCTTAGAAGGTAGCCATTAGGTAGTTTAAACCTCAAGAGTCACAAATAAATTCACTCTTGTAATAGGCTTTCTGTAAAACAATATTATGTATATATAAATAATTTGAATGCTCAAGTATTGTTCATACAATTAAAAAAAAAATTGCTTGCTTATGAAATGATTGATTAATAAGCCAGCCGCTTGGGTTTAATGTTAAGACGTTGACATGAAAACGCCCAAGGAATTCCCTAACAAAATGATCACAGAATAAGAGTTGGTTATCCTTGCAAAGGGAGGGTACCGAACTCAAACGAAGAAAAATACTGGAAATTAAAGTTAAAAAGGTAGCATTTGAGAATCTGCTCATAAACTTTGCAGCAAGCTCTTGGAGCTGAAGGAACAGGATTTAAGCTGAGACTGAATTTCAAATTAATGATAAGGTCATGTTAAAAATTTCTCTTAAGAACACATCCTCGAACTAAGGCACATTGAACCGGAAAACCTTGGTGTGAGTGCCATAGCGGTTAGGGAAAGAACACAAAACATTTTTGCATAAGATATTAAGGAAAACAATCAAGAAATCAACGCTGGATTAAATTCTAATACACTTGTGGGGAATACTGTTATTGGTATGTATACAAAATGTGGAAGCATAGAATTTGCATTTGAAGTCTTTCAAAGAATGCCTGAACTAAGTGTCGTTTCATGGAAGACAATGATTGTTGGATATGCTCAGCATGGTCAGGACAAGGAGGCTTTTGAACTGTTTTCGCAAATGCCACATCGAGATTTGGTTTCATGGAATTCTGTTATCGCAATATATGCACAGAACAGGCATGGCGAGGAGGCATTGAGACTCTATGAGCTCATGCAGCAGGTTGGGATGAAGCTTGATGAATTCACCTTTGTTAGTGTTGTCAGTGCTCGTGCCAAGTTAACATCTTTGGAGCAGAGCAAGGAGGTCCATGCCCATGTAATTAAATATGGATTTCAATCAGACATTTTTGTTGGAAATGCCCTAATTATTATGTATGCAAAATGTGGGAGCATAGAAGACTCAATGAGAGTATTTGACAGAATGTCTAGACCAAACATTTTCTCATGGACTGCATTGATTTCAGGAAATGCTCATCATGGGCATTGCAAAGAAGCCCTTGATCTTTTTGAAAAAATGCAGCAAGAGGGTATTAAACCTTACCATGTCACGTTTGTTGGTCTTCTTTCTGCATGTAGCGATGCAGGGCTAGTGGATGAAGGTCGATACTACTTTGATTCCATGAGTCGGGATCATGGTATCAAACCTATGGATGATCACTATGCCTGCTTGGTAGATCTTCTTGGTCGTGCTGGGCATCTGAATGAGGCAGAAAACATTATCCATGGAATGAAAAATAAGCCAAATGCTTTGGTCTGGCGCACTCTGCTCAGTGCTTGCAGGATTCATGGAAATATGCAGCTTGGAAAGAAGGCAGCTGAGCATGTTCTTGAGTTGGAACCAGAGGACTCTGCAGCATATGTACTCTTAGCAAACATTCATGCTGAGGCTGGTAGATGGGATTGTGTGACTATGGCAAGAAAAATGATGAAAGAAAGAGGGGTCAAAAAGAACCCTGGACACAGCTGGATTGAAATCAGGAATAGGGTGCATGTATTCCTTACAGGGGACACACTGCATTCACAAACATAGCATATTTATGAAAAGCTAGCGATTTTGACTATCAAGATGCAGGATGCAGGGTATGTCGTAGACACAAAGAATGTGCTGCAGGATGTAGAGCAGGAGGAGAAAGAACATTCTATTAGCCACCACAGTGAGAAGCTTGCAATTGCTTTTGGGTTGATCAACACACCCAATGGAACACCTATCCGTATCATCAAGAATTCGTGTATGTAACGATTGCCATACTGCCATCAAGTTCATCTCCAAAATTGTTGAACCAGAAATCATTGTGAGGGATGCCAACCGTTTCCACCATTTTAAGGATGGGCTGTGTTCATGCAGGGACTATTGGTGATGCCAAGTAAAATGACATCAAAGATATCTTACTACTGGGCCTAACCTGACATGTTATGTTTTGGTCATGATTTAGTACATCGTCTTGTAGAAGAGCCTTAAGAGGTAAAAGTAGCTATGTATGCTGAGTGTTTGCTTAATTTAAGGAAGTGTCTCACGTTTCTGATTTTTAAACATGTCCTTATTACCAGATGAAATTTAGGTTCATGATTTATGAAGTAATATTTCATAACGATTTCATGCATGATTTTACGAAATTATCCATTCATTGTTAAATGTTAACCTTGCAAAAAGTCTCTAAAACTAGAATGTTTCCCTTGCGATGCCTAAGATTGTGTTATAAAGGCTGGAGACAATTTTCCTATTGTGAAAAGTTTAATTTGAAAGCTTAAATTCTTGTCCTTCCATTTCATCTTTTAACTTATACTTTAATCCTTTTAACGGTCCTTCCTCTTCCTTTTGAGATAACTTTGTATTATCATATTGCCTTTGTTATCTTCATTTTAAGCATTCCAACTACATATTTGGAGTTCTTTTCTTTAGTACTCATTAGCTCTTTTAGACTTGGTCTGAAAGGTCGAGGCTTAAAATATTACAAACCCACAACTACTTTGAATTCGAGAAGAAAAACCTTATTTCTTTAAAAACTGAGGAACTTGAAAAAGAGTTTCTGTTGTTACCTGTTGCTTGGGCAGTATTCTCTCCAGCAGCAGTGGCATACCAGCGTAACGTTCAGCTTAGTTCATGTGCACAACAAAAGAGACATGTTGAGTGGTTACTGTTGAGGATAAAAACTCTCAGATAGTTGGGGCTGACTTCTTCTTAATATAAGTAGCATATTATCATTTAAGCTATGTTAAATGGTCCAAGGTTCTCAAATCGAGCCTGTGAGCCTGATTTGATCATAAAGCATAAATAATTCAAAAAGGGCTCGCCATGAAATTATGCCCTGAGCAAGCTCTAACATATGTATTCTATTTCAAAACCAAAGTTTTCACGCAACTATAATAAAATACATAACCCTGTAGATTAAATAAGCAGTTACAGGCTTATTCATATTCATAAAGGAATTGATGAACAAATCAATTTAACCCAAACCAAAACTCGGTTTCAATTAAAGGGGCAGTTCCATTGGCATTACAAGCACATAAAAGTTATATAGAATAGTATTCAGGCTAGCTAAAGCAATCATTTACAAATATACTAAGGTATTAACCCTTAGAAATGACATTACCAATCTAGCATCTACAAGGTTAAAAAAAACCTGTGAAATAATACCTTCTTTCAACAAGATTTACAAGAGAATTAACAAGTCAAACTTAAACAACAAACTCCATAAACAAATAGCAGGGTTTTCCATGCATATATGGCATAAACCCTTTATCTTCCTTGAAGGAGGGTGAGCTGTAAGGCAGTGAGCTTACCTAGGAAGGCGTTCCCTCCATAAACTCACCTTCTCATGAATCAGACGATTGTAATTGTCCCTGCAAATAACAGCTCGACATAAGTAACTTGCCATAATAAATAATAAAGGAGAAACACTTATACTGATTATACAAAAAAATTTAACAGAGATGAGCTCGTAATATTATCGAAGCTGCATAGAATAGGCTATGATTGCCCTGCCATCTAGGAGGCGCATGATGGAAAGCATCTAGGCATAGTGAAGAAGTGGTTTTAAATATTAACTCGAAAGGATTGCTGTCACCAAGATGCAATAGGTCGATATCAACTACACAGAACACGGGAAGCGCTCATGAGACGATCTCAACATCGAACACAACTCATCCAAGAACGACTGGGACTTAGCATAATGATCGGAAAAGAGCACTGTGTGAACGGAGGCACTCTCAATGACTCTCCGGATTGCAGGGTTGATGGGATCTCCCGTTGGAAGTTCCTCCTTGTCCAGAAAGACATGCATCCCACAACTTCTGAGACGATGGTAGATGAGGCTGGCAAGATGTGGAGCTGTCGAGATCTGCGACTCTGGGGTCGAAAATGGTTGAATCGAGAACGGAGACACGGCTGGAACCCAATGCATGCACTGGGACTGGGATACACTGGGTAATTAATTTGTGCAATATCTCACACAAGTGTATTCAACCTCCAATTACACGTTGATTGTCGTACTTGCCACTCCACCTTACGATGTTGTACACAACATAAGTGCACCAACAGTATATTGTACAATCCAGAGGGAGAGATGGACAGATGTCACCTGATTTCCCCGCCCCAAACTTCGATGCTGAAATATATTCATTCAACCAAAGTTTCTCTTTGTAAACTTCAAATTTGATTTTTTGAATTTTGTGTAACTGAACTATTGTGTGGAAAATGATTCCATGATGTCAAAGACATAACAATATAAATTCACATATATTCACTTAGCCCTAGATTTCTAAAATACAATCCACACATATCATGATATAAATAAAGATTGAGATTTAATTTGTACATATTACTATAAAAAGATTCAATTGAACTTTTTGGTGGGATCATCTATGCGCTAGTTTTGACATTTACTAGCAAACTATCAACATTACAAGAATAAAATGCAAAGAGTATTCTAATGATCTCTTACGTCATCGTGAGGAATCTAGTCTTGCTCTTCGATTCCATCAGACGCAATTCAAACCACGTGACAGAACAAGCAAACAAAATCTTAAAAAAGAATTGTTGGAAGTGCTAGCTGTCTGTTATCTGATTGGATTGCTCTGCAGTTTTCTTACCATAAGATTCTGGTGGCCGTGACAGTTTTCAAACCCCTGGTCTTGTAAGAGGCTTCACTGGTTGAACCACTTCCTGCAATCATAGACAGAGCAGAAGGCCTGCAAGCAAGTGACCACCAATAGAATCACTGCAGCTACCAGAGACAGGATTTTCCACGACCTGTATATATGCTCCTTCAAGAACTTGACCACAGCAACCTTCCATTTTCTGTTATAATATGTATTAACATCCTCTATAACTTTGTCAAGAAATTCAACGTTTGTGAGACGAACGCACCTACCCATGCTGTTCCAGAGGCTTGCAACCTCTTCGTCGTTTTGGAGATGGTTGGATATAATTCCGTTCTCTCTCAACGATCTCACATCTTCTTCGCTGTCAATCATCCCGTTCATGAAATTGGTGTATCGTGTGAAAACCAGCGCACCGGGCGCCACCGAAGCTTCAAATGCCACCAGATTTCGCAAGATTACCTCTGTGTTGGTGTCCAACTTTACTCTGGGGAGGTAAAGCGTGGCAGTCTTCATATCAAATTGTATTGTGGTGAGGTCACCATTTGTAGCAACGAATTTGACTCCGGCAGAGTATAAATCGGCCACTGATGGAATGGCCAGTTCGTCTCGGGTTGGTGGTATGATCTTAACGGAGGATTCTTTCCCCTCTCCCGCTCCTTCCTCCTTCTCAGATTTGACACGAAGTGACAGGAGTCTTTTAAATTCTGTCAGAACAGGTAGGTTCAGCACTCGCCGCTGCAACTCCTTGAGAACTCGAATGGGTCGACAGTTTAAAGAGGAGAGAGCCGTCCATAGCAAAGTAAAGGTTTGTGTAAAGATTGACATGTCTACTGTATCAGGCGACTCGTTTTCTTCTTCATCACTTGCATTTGGATTTTGATTGTTGGAAACACTAGGGACAATAGTGTAGTATAGCACCTCCAGCACATGCCCTCTCTCGTTTCTATTGAGCTTCGAATCCTCGGGCAACTTGAAGGCGAAAGGCGATAATTCTTGGCAAACAAGCCTTAGCAGGTTTTCGATCCTCTCATCTGCCATGTCTTTAGAATCCAACTGCAACTCCAAAAGCTTTTGCAATAGAAAGAGAGGCAACTGATTTTCGAGCATCATGAGATCTCTGAGAATAGAGTTGTAGGCAGCGCTGGCGCCACTCGGATCTAAGACTCGGCCCAGAGGCCTGACGTCCGCGTCCGAGCTTCTGTCGGCGTTTCGGACATAAAACTGTAAACATTGAAGCAGGAAGACGGCGTCGAGAGACATGAGCCATGCCAAGGTTTCATCCTTATAGTCGATGAACTTGTCATAGCAGCTCCGGATTTGCCAGTCGTGCTTCCGAAACTCCTCCACGACCACGGCCTCAAAGTTGTTGCCTAGTCCGTTGATTCTTTTCTCAAATCTGCGAGCAATTGCTACTTTGTAGCGCTCCATATCAAAGAGCTCAGACCTCCAGTGGTGATAGGGGCCGATGGAAACGGATTGAGGAATGAACGCCTTGGGGTTCAGTGCCAATAACTCGTTGGGCACATTAAACACTGACGCACACAGGTACTCATCATCTTCTTCCTGTAATACAGAGATACTTTCCTTAATTTGAACAACCCAACGATTCTCATCGATGTTCGCTTGAACAGCGTTGGTGTTAGTTTCCATATTTGAGGGCCGACGGTTGGAAAGAAGGATCCAGAGATCAGACAAAGGAGAATAGTTCAGAAACTAATGTGAGGCAGTTTAGTGACTCCGCAGCCTTATACTCATTCTATCCATGGATACACAGGGCGGAGTTAGTGGCGGGTACGTTACCATGCCATTTACCTTGAACCGTCCATTTGTTATCACGCTGTATTTATCAGAGCCGTCATCGGTTGAGGGAGGGAGGCCAACTTCCACCACATATGTTTCTGTCAACAAGACATCCACACACTTTGAATAATCTGGATAGGTAAGATCTTAAGAGTAGGATTGCACTGATAATTTGGTTGAAATTGTTGTTTGGGTGGTTGGAATTGTATAATAAAGTGTTAAAGTGGTAATTTACAACGAACTAATCTATTTTTATAATCAAATAGTCAAAATTTCAGAAAAAAATCTCATCTTCAGATTCTCCCAAAGAAAAAAATTAATAAATCTTAAAATTTTTGTCCAAGTACTTAAGATAAGATCATAGATCAACTTATTCTAGAGTTTGAACGACTTCTGTTGAACAGTCCAAGTTTTAGGTTTGGTGAAGCTGAACTTATTTGAATTTGACAAACAAATGATTGTTCTAAGGCCTCAGGTCATGGATCAACTTATTAGAGTTTGAACGACTTTTGTTGAACAGTCCAAGTTTTAGGTTTGGTGAAGCTGAACTTATTAAGATTTGACAAAGTGAACCAATGATATTTAGGTTTAGTGAGGCTGAACTCATAGACTTTAATAAAGTAAATGAATGATATTTGTGGTTACTGACTTGGTTGAATGGTTTTGGGCATGGTGAAGCTGAAGTTATTAGACTTTGAATAGCTTTAGTGCAAATTTATGTTTTTATGTTGGGTTGAACTTAATGGAGTAGACCTGAACTTAGTATGAACAATTATAGTTTTGATAAGACCTACACCTTAATCAAGTAAATTAATTGGAATTGATATTATTAATTATATATTAATAATATGTCTTATTTATATTATAATATTAAATTACAAAATTATTAATATTTTTTTCATCATGTATAATTAAAAATAATTACAATATTAATTTTTAGAAACAACTATATTTCACTAAATAGAAAACTCAAACTTTGAATTCCTTGTAAATAAATAAAACATATATAATTTCCATTTTTTGTCAAAGTATTTTATTAAAATATTATTCTATAATATTGTTAAAAATATGTCTTTAAAAATGTAATGATTTTTTTTCTTTATGTTAATTAAAATAAAGATATATTTTTGACCTTCTAGATTAAGGTTGATCATCTTCCTTGATTCCTCAATGATTTAGCCAAGACTTGGCATCTTTATACCAACCTCATTTGAGCCGCAAGTGATTTTGATTGGAGTTTGAATCAATTTTGGGAAGACTATTAAATTCCTTCCTGTTGTTTATCTGTTTCTTGTACATTAGGTATCTATTCATGGCCTTTAATTTTAAGATTATAAGTTATAAAATACTTTTGAAGTTTATTTTACTCCACAATTCTCTAGATATAATTGAACCCCAAAATTCACAATCATATAAGATAACATGAGCTAGTCAAAGAGGAGTTCTTCTTATCCTCGAGCCAAAATCCCATGGATTTACAAATATTTTCATACCGATAAGAAGCTTTCAACACTCTATTTATCATTTTCTCAATGTTATAGTTCCACTTTATCTTGGGATGAAGATCAATTCCAAGATATTTGTATGAAGTCACTTTCTCCAAGTTGTTGTTGTCATACATGCAATCAAGTTTTCTCCAATTGTTGTTGTCATACATGAAATTGTACTAGCCTAAGTAATTTTTGGATTTGATTATCATACTTTATGTTTTTAGTGTTAACAATCATATCCATACTAGACTAAATATTTTTTATAATTTTTTGGTTGCTTGATGAGATTATAGAAACTCCTAGTCATAACAATAATATCATTAATGTAGAGAAGGATAGTAACCACACTAGCTAAAATTCTATTAACACAACTACCATTTTAAAGTAATAAAAAAATATAAGAAACATAGGTAATGAGAAGACCAAGAGTTTAACATTTTATTTACCATTTTCCTCTTTCATATTTCCTTTTTAATTATAATTACATAATTTTTTTTTTCTTTTCTATCATTTAATTTTTAATTACATTTCTTTTAATATGAGATTCATTAATTATGAAGTTACAGTTATAAATATGCACTTTTAAAACCATTCCTTTGACATGTTTATTGTTTTCCTTTCATAACTATGATTTACAATGTTAAATTTAATTGATTATAAGTATGAGTAATATTATTTTAAAAAAGTTATTAAATATTTATATTAAAGTTTATATTCTCTTAATATTTTTATAGTAAATATATAAAAAAAAAATTAATTTTTATTTTATAAAAAATTAATAATCTAAAATCACCGATTATATGTTTTATAATTGGTGTTTTTCAAAGAATGGTGAAAGGAGAACCCAAAAAGAGAGAGCAAACTACTAAAATCACCGATTATAAAACATTTTTTCTACATCCAAATAAAATTGCATTATTTAAAATTACACCATATACACTTTTATTCTAAATTAAAATTAAATAATATTTATAAAATAAATATTAAGAAACAAATAAAATTACATTGTTTATATATATATATATATATATATATATATATATATATATATATCTTACTAAATGATACATAAGATAAGATGCCTAAAGAGGTTGGATCCATTGCTGAAGAGCGAGGAGTTTTTCACTAGTGGACAAGGTTCAATTCCAATGAGGGCCCAACTTAGAGCCATGGGATACCTTGAGGTAGTGATCGAACATGTGGTTCCACCAACATAGATTATATTAAATGATCTCGTGACCTGTGGACACATAAGTGGATGAAATACCGCCCCCATGTCCTCATAAGAATAAATTCAATTCCCACTAGCTCACTCGGTTCAGGTGTGGGCCTTGTCAGCAAGGCGACCCGGATTCACTTCCCCTTAGGGGTGACTTAGTTGGGAGGTGACACCCAAGAAAACCAGTCAATTTGAGGTGGGTGCGGTCCAGGACGGGTGCGATCCCGGGTGATTTTGACGACTTAGATGCCCCTAGATTGTGGTTTCTCAAACCACAAGCCACTCCTGCAAGTTAGGGAGATTCGAGCAAAACAAAAATACATAAGATAAGATAAAAATATTTTGAGAAAATAACACAACTATAATGAATAATAACAAGTTGATGATGATGATGATGATGATTAACGACTATTGAGACCAACTTTGGTCTATCAGAGCGTAAAAAGGTTATTACTTGGTTTTCTTTAAACTTCCGTTCATATGCTCAAAAATCTTAGAAAGAAGCTTTCCAAGATCACTATAGTTTTGGCAAGTTAGGAGGTTAGAAAGGTTTGTATTGTAGCAAATACTATGAAACTCATATCTAATGTGGGTGTAAGCAGGACACTCTAAGAGAAAGTGATTTTCATCATCAACGCTCATATACTCAAAAAGATGGAAAACCCTTTCCTCCCACGGAGTTTGGGAATAGATCAACGCCCTGTTTCGCTATGGGTCTCATGAGAGTTCATTCTTATCTTGGCTATATTCATTTTCTTATGTGAACTAGTTACTATCATGAGATAATTTTGATCTTCCAAATTAGGGTTATTGACCTCCTTATAGTATCTTAGTTTTCTCTTAATCACTAAATTTTTGTCAAACCACAATTTCTCTTTAAACTTAAAAGAAATAATATTTTTGTCATTATCGATATTCTACAAAGTGTCATTTTCATCAATGCCCCAATGGTCTAACCAAGCCATAGTATCTTTACACCAACTCCGCTTGAGGCGTAATTGGTTTTGACTTGAATTTAAAGCAATTTTAGGAAGTCTCTCGTTTTCCATGTTATTTATCTTGTGCTTTTACATCAGGTACCTATTCATAGCCATGCTCTCAATGGGGGGAAGAATCACTTCTAAGAGGAGAATAGGATAAGGTGTGTTGCTTTTAGTTTTGAGGTTATAAGTTATAAACCGCTTTTGGATTTTCTCCATCTTTCTCCAAGATTCTATAAAAATGTTGCACCCCTGTTATCTCCCCAAATAAATTTGTCGATTTGATCATTTTTAGATGATAGGATGTCATTGGAAAATTCATTTCTAAATTTCTTAAGGCTCATTGTTGATAGCTTTATGCATGTAATAAAGTTTGAAAAACATTAGATTGGGTTCTCGTTTCAAAAATTTCAAAAGACAGGTTTCGGTAGCTAAGCGCTTATTTAAAACGGTTCCTAAGCCACCGAAAGCTCTGCTTTCGGCAGCTTAAACGAAATTTTCAGGGCTCTCCTAGCCACCGAAAGTGAAAGAAAATTTTAAAATGAAAGCAGATCAGATAAGAAGATACCCGTACCATTGCATTTTTTTTAAAAAACAAAGCTTATGATTTTGATTTCCTTGGAGAGGATCCGCAAGTGAGAGTTATCATACAATTGTCAAGTCAAGTTTTCCTAGCTGTGCGCAAGAGTAAATACAGTGCCACCGTGTGTGACTGTAAATACAATAGCAGAAAATGACTACTCTGTACATGAAGAATTGCAGCAGTTTCAATCAGGAAAATGAAGAATGTTCTAGAGATGGTAAATTTGCAGAAGCTACCACTATAACAAAGAAAAGAGGACCTTCCCTCCGTTTATGTCTTGCATTCCAAAAACACACATTATTAGGAGCAAAGGAATTTTCTGCCACATGCTAAGATGATCTAGAAAGGAGTTTTTTTCTCTATTTACAACTTGGTTTTCAGAAAATGCCATGGGTATTTCAAGCAAATTGACTACTGCAAGAGAAGTATTAAAACAACAAACAGACCAAATGACTCTCAGAAAACTACAAAAAATGTAGATTTGTTTTGGTAGCGTAGGTGGACATGGCAATTGTTCATTAGCTACTGAAAACCCAGCTTTCGACAGCTTACAGTATGGAAGAAAATTGTCGACAGCTACTGAAAGCAAAAAGACAAGCAGAATGATGATATTTTCGCTCTGATCAAATGTTTTCACTACAAAATCATTTGAGGAAGATTTTAAGTGCCTTGTCATCTCCTGGAAGATTGCTGCAGCTGTCAAAGACACGAAGACTACCAAGATGGAGGCAAGGATATTTGCTGCAAAAATGGCGTTTTTACTGTATAGAGTCATCATTTTCAAATGATTATTCTGAGCGTCTGGAGAATCTTTTTGCAAAATGCTCGAAGGTTTTTGTTCCTAACATGTCATAGAACAATAAACTCTCTCCATTTTCCTATAGGTGTTGCAGATTGAGAGAATCGAAACCGTCACTGAGCCTCATTTTTTGGATCCCAGAATCTTCTTGTTTGACACATGTTTTTGAAATGCAGATCTCGGGAAAATGAAAACGAATTTCAAAGATATGAGAGATGTTTTTGCTCACAAACAAATCAATGTACAATAACCTCTTTCAGTTTATACACAGGTGTCAAATATATGGAGAACTGAAACCCATCTCTGAGCCTCTTTTTCAGCAGTTTCAGCAAAACTGGCATTTTTACTCTACAGAGTCATCATTTTAAAATGATGATTTTGAGCGACTGGAGAATCATTCCGCAAAAACGGGCATATGTTTTTGTGCCTAACATGTCAAAGAACAATAACCCTCTCTCGGGTTTCCTACAGGTGTCACATATTGGGAGAATCGAATCCATCTCTGAGCCCCATGTTTCAGCAGTCTAGCCAAATTAAAGAGGATTTTCCCCCTAGTTTATTGAAAAGGGTTTTGATTTTCTATTTTTAGTGATTTCGACCCAGCTTCTTAGGATCTGGGAAGATGTTGTAAAGGATATAAAGCCTAGAAATTGAGAGCAAAAAAAAGGTTCGACTTTGAAGACTCTAAGACACTCTTTTTTTGTAGAAAGACCTCTTTTTTAATATATTCAGTAATACAAGCTTCTTTCACTGTTGTTTTCAGACCATTATCTTCTTCTTTCTGTGCTTATGAGCAGAGGTTCTCTTGTCTATGTTTACTTTAAAGCTGGTGATTGTCATCTCACTTTCGTATCAGTAAACTAGGATCATAAGTAACTACTACTAGTTCTATTGACCCTTCATATGTATTGTTTTTATATATGTATGTTTTCTGGTTAATATAGTTAGTTTTTCTCCACCCATCTAATTCAGAAAAAACTATCTGATTTATGTCTTTTGAAGGCCTTGTCCTATCTGGATATTGCTAAGTTGTCTTGAGTGAGGAAATTAGTGAGTGAGTCATTCATCTTGATCCGATTATACACCCATCATTGAAGATAAGATTAAGTTACTAGGCTCTTTCGACTGCAACCTAGAAAGACTCCTAGAGAGCTAACAAATTGGCGCTGCTGCCGGGGAGAGGAGATTGAAGCTCAGCTTCCTTGGAGAGAACGACATAGATCCAGCTTTGATGATAGACAAAGCTTGGACATTTTCTTGGTTGTAATCATCTATCTGGCGACTCCATGAAGGACAGATTCAGTTGCAGCTCCATTGCCCAGAAATCTGTTGGTGACTCCATTGGTATGACATGAACAAAATCTTAGCAAAGAGGTATGCTTTCTGCGATTTTTTCAAAGATTGTTGGTTTCCCCAATCTAGTGCCTAGTAGAGATGAATGGGATGGCAGCCTTCCCAGATTTCGAGGAGAAGAATGGGAAGTGCCAGCCGAACATTTGCTTGACTTTCATGATTGCATTCATCGGTTGCAAATTGTACATGAAGATGTTAGGATTAAGCTCTTCTGGTTTTCATTAGAGGGGATTGCGCGTGATTGGTTCCAATCTTTTCCTATTGCAAGTATCAATTCTATGGCAAGCTTTCATGCTGCATTTCATTCAGTTTGTAAAGAAAAAATTTCAGCCGATCTTTTATACCCTGAATGTTGTCACGAATTTAGTTTGTTGAATAAAGGTTTAGATTGTCATGGAAGGACATGCTAAAATAGGGGACACCTCTTATTGTGATAAAAATATCAATGAACTTCAGGATGATAATCATATTACAGATGTTCTTGACATTGCATCAAATATATCTACGGATTTAGGGTGTAATGAAGTTGAGATTGTCCCCTTTGAAGACTTGAAAGATGATGAGCAGATTGACAGAATAGAAGGTGAAAGTATTGAATCTACAGTAGATGCTGAGGGCAGCTCACATTTTTCTGATTTACAGAAAAAGAAAGATTGCAGCATATACGAAGAGGGAGATGGTGTGCTAAAAAAGTTCCGATCACCAGTCCATTTTTTATGACTTTCTAACAGAGGTTGAGCAGTCCATATTCAGCATTGAAGGCATCCAGCATCACTTCAATTTTCATTCGAATCAACAGTTCAAAGAGGTATTCTTTTATGGTTTTAATGACCCTATCGCAAACTTTTTGGAACTCATGAACAACATATATGTTAAAGTATTTTGGTCAGATGAAAATTGGCTTTGTCATCAGTTCAAACTACTTTTTCTATTGGCTATGAATTCCATTATTTTTCGGGTCAAAATCAAGAACTAGTTCAGTAAATCAATTTCTGATATGGCTTCATTGCAAGTAGGAGTTTACTTGATTAAGCATCGGTACAATGGTTTAGAGTAGGGTAGCATAGATGAATAAGCTCATAGCTGAGCATTTCAAGCTTGCATAATGCATGATGCTTGTATTTAGTATTGTGGTTGTAGTTTTGAAATAAAGACTCCATGCCCAATGGATGTAAGGCGTTGCTAGCAGGTTTGCAGTTGAACATTTGTGGACAGATTGCAGATATTTGGTGACAGTTTAAATGACTCCATGCCCAATGGAACACTAGACTAGGTTCTGTATTTTGTTTATCTAGGAAAGGCATTAGATCTGTGGTTCTTGAAACCTCACAGGGAGGTTTTCGTCCCCGAGTAGGAGCCAGATGTTATCTCCCCAAATAAATTTGTCGAGTTGATCATTTTTAGATGATAATATGTCATTGGAAAATTCATTTCTAAATTTCTTAAGGCTCATTGTTGATAGCTTTATGCATGTAATAAAGTTTGAAAAATATTAAATTGGGTTCTCGTTTCAAAATTTTCAAAAGACAGGTTTTGGTAGCTAAGCGCTTTTTTTTAAAACGGTTCCTAAGCCACCAAAAGCTTTGCTTTCGGCAGCTTAAACGAAATTTTCAGGGCTCTCCTAGCCACCGAAAGTGAAAGGAAATTTTAAAATGAAAGCAGATCAGATAAGAAGATACCCATACCATTGCAATTTTTAAAAAACAAAGCTTATGATTTTGATTTCCTTGGAGAGGATCCGCAAGTGAAAGCTATCATACAATTGTCAAGTCAAGTTTTCCTAGCTGTGCGCAAGAGTAAATACAGTGCCCACCGTGTGACTGTAAATACAATAGCAGAAAATGACTACTCTGTACATGAAGAATTGCAGCAATTTCAATCAGGAAAATGAAGAATGTTCTAGAGATGGTAAATTTGCAGAAGCTACCACTATAACAAAGAAAAGAGGACCTTCCCTCCGTTTATGTCTTGCATTCCAAAAACACACATTATTAGGAGCAAAGGAATTTTTTGCCACATGCTGAGATGATCTAGAAAGGAGTTTTTTTCTCTATTTACAACTTAGTTTTCGGAAAATGCCATGGGTATTTCAAGC
>BSBM01001127.1:0-32500 GCA_027924585.1 Larix kaempferi
ATAACACATTTCGTATTTAGAAGCTACATCAATATGAATCCACATGCAACACCTTTGAGTATGGATCATGCCCATGAAATTTGAATTTGGATATATTTATCATTACAATTCTGCTACTAAACCACATCCCCAAAACTAAAGAACTTATATATATATATATATATATATATATATTGATATTAAATAATCAATACCACAATGAAATGTGTTTCATTAAAAACGTACTTAGAAAAACAAACACTAATGATATTTTTGTTCATGTAGACACAAAATATATACTAGCACAACCACTTAATTTGTGGTCGGTGAACATTGATAAGCCACAAGTGCCACAAATAAGTTATGTGTTACTTGTTCTCCATGCATACTTCTAATCATCCATTTTCTATGCTTCAGCGAGATGTAAACCATAGTTTAAACATAGTCAACCATGGTTGAACAAATTCAACCATGGTCAACCAATGTCAACCATTCCCAAACAACCAAATTCAACCAAATCCAACCATCCATGAAGAACCAAAGTCAACCAAACAACAAAAGTCATCAATGCCCAAACAATCAAAGTCACCCATGCCCAACCAATGTAAGCCAAACCCAACCAAAGTCAACCATGGTCGAACAACCAAAGTCAACCAAACCAAAATAAACATGGTCAATAAAAACAACCATAGTCAACCAAAACAACTAAAGTCAATCATAGTCAACCAAAGCCAACCATACTCAACTAAAGGGAACCAAAATCAAGCCATCGTCAACCAAAGCCAACAAAAAGTCAACCAAAGTCACCCAAAAGTCGCCCCAAGTCAACCATGGTAAACCAAAAATCAAGCTAAAGTCCACCATAGTAAACCACGGTCAACCAAAGTCAATTGTTTTCAACCATGCTCTACCACGGTTAACCAAAGTCAAATTGTTATCAGCCATGCTCTTGCAACGGTCAACCATGTACAACTAAAGTCTACCAAAAGTCAACCATGGCAAAAAAAAGGTCAACCATGGTAAAAAAAAAAGGTCAACCAAAGTTAAACAATGTCAACCATGTTCAACCAAATTCAACCAAAAGTCAGACATGGTTAGCCAAACTCATCCATGGTCAACCAAAAAATTCACCATGATCAACCAAAAAGTTAACCATAAGTCAACCATGGTCAACCAAAGCCAAAGTGAAGCATGGCCAGCCAAAGTCAACCACTGTCAACCAACATTAACCATATGCAACCAATGGTCAACCATAACCAACCAAAGTAAACCTAGAGTTAACCCATGGTCAGCCATGGTCAACCAAAGTCAACCATGGTCAACCATGATTAACGAAATCCAACTTTGGTACAACCATTGTCAACCATGGTCAAACATAGTCAACCATGGACAACCATAATCAACCATTCTCAACCATAGTCAAAGCAATGGTTGGCCATGATCAACCAAAGTCAACCATGGTCAACCATTGTCAAACATAGTCAACCATGAGCAACCATGGTTAACCATATCCAACCATAGTAACCCATGGTCAACTAAAGTTAACCATGGTAAATCAAAGTCAACCATGGTCACCCAAAGTCACCCATGCTCAACCATGGTCAGCCATTATCAACCATGGTAAACCATAGACAAGTCAACCAAATCCAATAATGGCCAAGCAAAATCAACCATGGTCAACAAAACACAACAATGGTTAACCATAGTTAACCAAAGATCAACCAAAGTCAACCATGGTAAACCAAAAGTCAACCATTATCAACCATGGTTGACCAATGTCAACCATGGTCAACCATAAACAACCATGGGTCAACCATAGTGAGATAGAAAGAGAGATTAGTCAACCATAGTCAACCATGGTTGACCATGGTGAACCATGGTTGCATGGTTGACCATGGTCAACCATATAAATAATCTTAATTCCTTTCTAATTTGTTCATGGTTGACCATGGTCAACCATGCTCAACCATAACTAGCCATAGTAAACCAAAAGTCAACAAAAATTTACCACGTTCGCATTGTCAAAAAAACCTACCATGTCGCATTCTACTATGTTTCACCATGGTCAAGGATACTACCTACTCCTACTAATGCTAAAATATGACATTTTTACAGGTTTACTTCGGAATGTTGCAATGTGACATAACCATTCCTCTATTTATTAACCTCACATAGATGTTTATCAATATCCTAATACATCATCAATTTTTTTTACTGTTGGCAAACAACATGACACATAACCAATGGTACTTACTCATACATGTAAGTATGTTAAATAATAAATTACTTCATACTAATATTGACCCTATTTTTAGTAATTTTTTAGCATGAAATTATTGTGTGCACATATATTGTTCTTGTAAACAATACATCGCAATGTAGCATATATTTTTATAATAAAAATAATAAAAAATTAATAATAATAATAATAATATATTATTATTATTATTATTATTATTATTTTTATTATTAATTAAAAATTAGTATTATTATTAAAGTTGACAATCCTCATTATAAATTTATTTATTATTGTTATAATTATATTTTCTTATTTTCATTTACAATTATGTTATTTAATAATTAGTAATTTAATATAATAATAATAATAATAATAATAATAATAATAATAATAATTATTATTATTATTTTAATTCATTTCTTATTTTTATTTATAATTATTATAATTATAGTTTTTGTTTATAATTATTTTTATTATTATAAATATTAAAAAAATTGTTATTTTATAATAATAATATTATTATTATTCTTATTTTACAATAATAATATTAATTATTAATATTATAATTAAATAATAATTATTATTATTATAAAGAATAATAAAAAAATAAGAATATAAATTATTATTATTATTAATATTATTATAATTATAATTGCCCATCCTCGTTATAAATTATTTTTATTTATTAATTTTTTTTATTTGAATATAATTATATTTTCTTATTTATAATACAAATAATAAAAATATTCTTATTTTCTTATATTTTTTAAATATTTTATAATAATAATAATAATAATAATAATATTTTATTATTTATTATTTTCTTATTATTTTTGAAATATTTATAATAATAAAAATAATTACAAATTAAAAATATAATTATAAGGTTATAAATGAAAATAAGAAATTAATAAAAATAATAATAATAATAATAATAATAAAATAATAATTATTAATTAACTATTAATTATTAATTAAAATAATTGTAAATGAAAATAAGAATTGACAACTTTAATAATAATAATAATAATATGAATAATAAATGTCATTATTACTATTATTATTATTATTATTATTATTATAATAAGAAGATATGTCAATATTTATTAGTTTATAATAATAATAATAATAGATGTTTTTATTATTATAATTAAATAATTATTATTACAAAATATGTAATTATTAAATAATAATAATAGATGTTATTATCATTATAATGAAATAATTATTACTACAAAATATCTAATTATTAAATAATAATAATAATAGATATTATTATTATGATAATTAAATAATTATTATTACAAAATATTAATTATTATTCAAAATGATTTATAATTTATTAAACATAATTATAAACTAAATTATTTTTATAAATTATTTATAATTTATTAAACATAATTATAAACTAATTATTTTTATAATTATTTTTATTTTTATAATTTAGTACTATAAAATATTTATAATTTATTAATTTCAATTATAAAAAAAACTATTTTTATAAATAAAAATAATTATAATTTTAAAATAACAATATTTATTATTATTAATATTTTGACAACCATAATATTAATATTAAAAATCATGAAATATTTCCCGCCGGTCTACCGTTAAGTAGTAAGCCATATTAATATTAATAACATGACTTATATATGTCGATCGTCGTATATAGGCCACACATTTAAATGTGATTGATATATGTCGATGAGCATATATAAACAATATTATTAATATTAATATGGCTTGCTAGTTATATACATTTAGATCCTTTATAATTAATTAAATTGATTACTACTCCAAAATTTTCATTTATGTAAAAAACATTTTAACAGAAAAATGGTACATCTATCACCTCTTCAAAATCCATGACTAAGAGGCTTTGGGATTCACTAATATGAATAGTCATCGATCAATCGCACTGGACAGTTCATCCGGTATTAAATTTGCTTTCTTTTGTAATCGAGTACTCTTGAATTATTTAATTAAATTGATTTTTTCATTTAACGGGATTCATATAGAAATAATCAAATATACAAAAATTAGAAAATGAACATTTCTAGTAATCTTGAAATATCCAATTAAATTGATTTTTTCATTTATCGAGATTCACATAGCTCAAATAAACAAAAAATAGGAAATGACCATTTACAATAGGGAAATAATAATGGTGTGTAAATATTAAAAAAAAGTCAAAATGGTCGTGACATAGACATCATTGCATAATTGTCACATTGGACTGAAAAGTAATATACATGTGTTGAATATCATCTATATTCTAGGAATGGTATATCACTGCTCAAAAAAGCTAATTTGTGGCACAAAAAGAAGGTTTGAAGGTTACGTTCCAGTCCCAACCTTACAAAATATTTTTGCCATTGGTTGCCCTTTCTCTTCCTACTAGACACAAAGTCCTAGATACTCAGCTAGATCACAGGTTCATGGGTTATTCTAGTCCCAATTATAAGGGCTTGATGTATTTCTGAGTTATGATCCCGCAAATAATAAGTGAGAGGTGGAACGAAGAGTGTGAAGAATAAGATAATCCTAGAAATATAAATATTTTCAATAGTAAAATCTATATAGGGTTTTGAAATATTTTTGATTTATAAACTTGCAAACAGAAAGTTAGAAGTGGAATTAAAAATGTGAAGAATAACATAACACTCGAAATAGAAATATTTTCAATAATAAAATCCACAAGATAGATACAATATCACAATGGAAAAAGTGTCATGTACCATCTGTGTGAACCCAATTTGTCTAGCCATAAAGATGAAGATAGAACCAAAACTATCTATTGGATATGTGTTCTTACATGTGAAGAGCCAATGGTTTGTTCCGTGTGAAAATAGGTGTTGTCTATGGATGAAATGATGAAAATCCATGAAGCAAACTATGTGAACCCCTAGCTTGTAGGGAAAAGGAAATTTTAGTGCCCTGCAATGCTACTACGATTTGAGAATATGCACCAAATAAATTTATGGACTATTTTCATGAACAACTTGGTCAACAAGGAGAAGTAAGATAAGTAATGTAGGCATTGTGAAGATGCATAGACTATGGGGCTTATCTAGAATATGGTTTGGAAATAAGATCTAGGGGGTTTGTACATGGGATAAAGTAATGATATATGTTGTAGTATAGAGTAGGAGTTAAAATGATATGGATCATGATTGAGTTATGGTAATTAGGGTGTGGCATACCTAAGTAGGTGGTTATGTAGGGTATAGATGAAGAGATAAATATTTGTGAAGGATTATATGTTTTATTATATCAGGACTAGAAAAGGGTTTGTTGTAGTAATGAGTTTATAGACATGTTTTATTTGAATAGAGTGTAAGTGTTTTGTTGAACATCATATATAGCTTTGCACTATTGCTAGAGACAACGGTTGAGGATTAGGTCAAAAAAATTGAGCGGTAATACATAGTAGTTGATAGTATAAGGAATGCCCCATGATACAAGATGAGTAATGTGGCATCCCTCCCTAGAAATTCCAACCATGGGACAGCTAGCCATGATACATAGATTTAAAATTCCGAACCTTAGAGGCCATATGCCCGTAATACCAACTGAATAAGCCTCCCAGGAAGGACAAAAATAAAATGAAATGCATGCATATGTGTTATTTTTTTAATGCAGTGAAAATAAACAAGCATGGGTTCACATAAGTTGATAGTGTCTTTGAATTTTCCAATAGAAAATGTGATGACATAACACTTGTGAATGAGAAAATGAGGCCCATTTTGTTGGACCTAGCCAAAATTATAGGGTGATCAATTAGACATGGTGGGAAGTTGAAAACAATGTACAATAATAACATGGGAATAAGGTTCTTCTAGCTATTATTACCAAGGATGATGGTTCCTATTCGATCCTTTATTCCATAGTTATGTTTGAAGAGGGAGTTTGGGGAGGAGATGGTACTATCATAGATTAGTAGAAACAATGATGGATTAATAGTGCGAGGGTTGGGTAGGGAAACAACTATAGGGGTTTCTATAGGATAGGGTTTCATGAATGTATCTTCATCTTCTACGTAATATTTTAAAAATGATATAGATGGTGTTATATGATTGAGAGAAGAACATTATGTTGTACAATGGTTATGAGTTTGATGGTAATGACACCTCCAATTCTCAGAGGAAGGAGTAGGAGGACTAGCAATATCAAGGTTTGGGGATGAGCAAAAGAGGGTTTGGGACTATTTGGAACAATATGAGGGTGAGGATTGGTAAGAATGTTAGGGTTTCAATGCGATGTAAGATTAGGGTGGTGTTGAAACTTAAATTCAACTACAAGGGCACATTAGAAGTTCTAGTCCAATGAATTGTTTTCAAATATGAAAACTTCAAGCTTAATAAAAACTAATAATCCTAAATTAATTTTAATAATTAGTACCCCATCTCGATTAGGAATCTATAAATCATTGTGAATATGAATGAAATCCTTGATGAATTCTTGCATGACATGTCTATGCGATTTCTATTAGATCTTTGAGGAAGCTCGATGAGTAGATGGGTATAAATGATGTTTAAGGGTGTCACCAAAGGCGTCCATATTTTGGTGCATTCAAAGTTAGAGGTGGAGGTGGATTGATAATTTAGCTAAATGTGTAACTTTTATGTTGGGGCTTAATATTTCCACCAAGTGAGAGTTATTACCTCAAAGTGATTATTGGCCAAAATAAACCATTGATATTGTGTTAGATTAAGGTTTGTTTGAGAATAAGTTGTGAGATGATGGATGTAGGAACTAAGAGCCTCACAATTATTCTTATGAACATACTTGAGAAGAGTGATTTTGGTTAGTAATTAGATTTCTTATGATCAATAGGAACTATAAGAATATGTGTGTGGGGTTAGTAATTAGACTTATTGTGTGTGTGTGAGAGAGAGAGAGAGAGAGAGATAACCAATGTGCCCAATATTTAAGCACACACTAGTGCATCAAGGTATTTGGCACACCATGGTTGTAAAAAAAAGAAGTTTGAATCAGAATTTCATGTGTACCTTTGATTTAGTGCTTCAAGCCATATGAACATTGATGTTCATTGAACCCTTATGAATGTCGGGCATTGTGTGGTATTATTAGCAAATTAAATTTCTTGTTTCCTTTGATTCCACACTAGATTTCATTTCATTCTCTAATTTTGCAAACAATACCAAGTTTTCATTTTTCTTTACACATAAACCATGCCTAATTTACATACAAGGGTGGGCGCACAAAGATGCTCCCCAAAACTGTTGCAACAAGGTCGTACTAGCGGGGAAAAAATGGAACGTGTTGTTGATGTATATGTAACTTCGGAATGTATTTCACATATATTTATATGTATTCCTATAGAGATGTTATTATTCCTCTATACGGAAGTGTCGTCATTTATATTGTAAGTGTTGTAACTTATACTTGATGGGTTATTAGACCACCTTGTTGGGGTCGGCCCTGTATAATTCATGTGGGTCAAGGGGTTATTAGACCACCCTAGTGGGGGTCTGCCCAGTCAGCATTATGTTAAGTGGTTAAGTTGAGGCCGACCTAGTTGAGTAAAGGTCAAGTCAAGTTAGTGTATAAATAGAGAGTGTGTCTCTCTCATTTTACACATTCTATTCTCTCACTCACACTTTGGAGAGTGGTACACTTCTGGAGGAGGAGGCTCTGCTGCTAGGAGAAGACTATATCTTGTATTCTGGTTGTATCATTGCTCTATCTATCTTTGAGGAAGTTATTGGGGTTTTTCACCTTTATGGTTTTCCCCAAGTAAACTCTGTGTCTCTTGTGTGCTTGCATTATTGTGTCCATGATTGATATGCTGTAGATTTGCTGTACATGTTGTTCTCTCAGTTAAGATCCTAGATCAAATTGAAGTAAATTCTGAAAATTTAACATGGTATCAGAGCTAGCCTAAAAGAAGGCATGATATGGCATGTATGACACTTGTTGCACTTACGATGCTAGGGCTTGATATAGCAAAAACCAGCCATCGTAGCACTTTCGCTATAAATCCGTTTTGGCAAATTTTTCGGATCTGAAGCTTTTACAGGTCGACGATCGGATCCCCATGTACCTTGTGTCCAGAGGAAAACCTCTAATTCGTTGTACTTTGTGATTTATGATCTGTACAATATAGGGTTTCTGCCTCTTCCAGATCTGAGTCAAAATCAGGTGACCTTGGGAAAAAGGTCATAACTTGGGCTAGGAAGCTGCAAATGAAATTTCATAAAAAGTGATAGGTAGTACACAGACTGTACTATCTCAAAAAAAGTTTTTATAGGACGAAGTTGAACAAGTGACATGTGGCACGCAGTACAAGTTCTCTCTCCTGTATTATCCCATAAACAGGTCACGTTGTGACACTTGGCATAACGCTCTCTCAGAGAATCCAATTGAGGTCAGACCTATTGGGATGGAAATATAACAGGTCGGGCTATCTCAGGAAAATTTTTCAGACCGTGTGGATCGAAAAGTTCAGAGTTACACTAGAAACAATCAGGTACATATTTCTATCAGAACATAATTATTTTTTAGTACCTTCATTCATGGCTTCCGGAATTTAGGGCTTCAGAGAAAGTTGGAATTTTTGTAATCGGAGATCACGGTTGGATGCTACTCATCAAAATCGAAATTTAGAGACCAAGATCAGATTTTTTGGTTGGGCAGAAGGCCGGGCTTGATCAAACCCTAGTTCGAGACTTTGATCGGAAAGATGGAAAATTAGGGCTTTTGCAAAAATTGGAATTTTGGAAATCTGTGACCATGGCTGGAAGCTCCTCAGAAAAATAGAAGCTTAGAGTTTTGAATCAAATCTTTTGGTTGGGTGAAGCTCCAGGAAACTCAAACCCTAATTCAGGGTCCTCTCTAGTGAATCCAGAAATCTAAAAGGCAATTTCGAGGGGTGAAACTTTGTAGTTTTCAAATTATGAATATACCAACTTGATCAACTCATCAAGGCACATATTTCTATCCTTTCGGAAGTTTGAAATTCAAAGTTTGAATTTTTTGGGTTTCTTTGACAAACCCTAATCGAGCTCCAGGTCCAGTTCTTGCAAATCAAGTGGATTGGGTTAATCCTAGAAGAAGATGGATTGGTCACCTGCATAAGTGAAGAAGTTCCTATCTCAGTGGGAGATGAGGCTAAGGCCTTCCATAAGAAGATTACAAGCAATCTTGACATGTATGGCTTACAGGTATGTTTCATGGTTAAGTTTATCATATGTTTGTCTTCATATCATTACAGTACAATCTTGATTAATTACTGGACTTGTCGTATCACCTTAATAGAAGATATTCATTGATTAAGGTTTTGACACTTATGATTGTACTAATGCATTGTGATGTTGTATGAGGTTTATGTTGTTTGCTAACACAAAAGGTACACCAAGAAAGTCAAATCATGTTCTACTTCAAGAACATATGCTCATGGTGACATGAAGACAAAGATTCATCCATTGTCATGGATCAGATAGAAGATCTACTTTCGAGGTATGTATAACTTGGTTCTACAATGGTTAACTTAAGAGACATCCAGGTTACTAGCACAAGTCACTGAAGAGAACCAGAAGACATTATGCGGGTATGTTAGACATAACTAGCTAGCATGCTAATCCAGGTATGTTTTTCCTATCAAGCTAGAATCCTACCTTGTGTTAGGATCTTATACTGTTGTGTTGTTGATAATGATTATTCATGAAGTCATAGGTTTGAATAATCATGGTTGTATGCATATTATGTTTCTTACCATAATTGATGATATGACTAACCAGAAGAATCATGAAGGTATAGGTTTGAATAATCACGGGTTTTATGCATATTATATCTCTTATCTTGATTGATGATTCAACTAACCAGAAGAGTCCTATGATCAAATAAGAATATATATGAGTAAAAGAAGACTTCCCTGAAACCTTGAATACTAATGTTTATTATCTGTGAATGATCATGAATATACATGTTTAATATTATTGTGTTTTCATAGTATTAAGATTATACTAATAAATGTGTGATTATGTATGAGACCTCAAGGATAACACAATGATGATACTAATAAGCATGCATAGTGATTAAGGATGGATGTAAGTTCAAGGACAGGTAATCCAGGAAGCAAAGATCAAGAGGGAGCACACTCCAGTTGTTCCTACAAGAAAGCAAAGGAGCACACTACAGTAGTTTCTGCAATGATGCAGATATTCAAAGGGAGTTGACCACTTCTCACAATCCACATAAGAATGGAGTTGCAGAAAAGAAGCAAAGACTAAGAGGGAGTCAACCCAACAAACAAATATAAGTATTTGAATTGTCATTACTTGCATATTCTATTGTTTAAATAATACCGTTCAATAATGTAGATACTGATGTTCCTAGAATTAGGTTGTGTATTATGCATATTAGAATAGTTTCATTGATGAACAGTATACTATTAATATGCATGGGTAAGTGGCCTATGGCACTGTACAACATTCCATTGCTACTTATCTAGAATGAAACCTCTTTGCTGACATGTTGGGAGTTGTGCACACTCTTAACAATGTTTTGGTAGAGATTGGAAGGCATCTAGAAAGTTATAGGATATGGATAAATGTTGTATTGAAGCATTGGCTAAGATAATTGCATGATTGTATGACAGATTTCTTTATGTGTAAGAATTTGTTCTGAAAACTATGAGATGTTTTCTAATCATGCAATTTAATTTGTTGTGTAGGAAAGATCGTATGCCATCACCTACAAAAGAAGAACTACAACATTTGTTCAACAACAAAATTATCTATTGAAGATATTGAAGTTCCCAGGATATGGGAAGAATGCCATGATTCGTCGATCATGAAGAATGATGTTTGGGATGAAGTCCCAAGACCTAAAGGTAAGTTTGTTATGACTTCCATATGGATCTATGAAGATCAAGCTTACTGCAGATGGCAGCATAGAGAAATATAAAAGTGATGAAATAGAAGATACACCAGATGGATTTCAAGACAGCTTTCTTGAATGGTGTAGTTGAAGAAGAAGTGTATATGGAGCAGCAACTTTTCTGAGACACATGATAGGAAATCATATATGTGCAGAACTTTGTATGGTAGGATAGGCAACTTTCTATCCAGTTTGGTCTTTACCAAGAGTAAAGCGGGTTCCAACCTTTACCACAAGGTTGAGGTAGGCAATCTAGGGATACTCTTATTGTATGTGGATGACCTGTTTGTAACAAGAGATGACAGATTGATTGCCGACACGCAGCGGAATCTTGCAACTGAGTTTGAGATGAAGGACTTGGGAATGATGCACTATTTTCTTGGTATGGAGGTGTGGCAGAGTATAGATGGAATCTTCCTTGGACAAAGGGAAGTATGTAGTAGAGATTTTGAAGAGGTTTGGGATGATGGACTGCAAGGCTATGGCCACACCTATGGCATCAAACCTGAAGCTTCTGTGTGATGCTTCATCTGATCCAGTCGATGTCACGATGTATCATCAGATGATTGGGTCCTCTATGTACCTGATGAACACAAGACCAGATATTTGCTTTGCAGTGAACACATTGAGCCAGTTCCTAATGGATCCGAGAGATGTTCACCTGGTTGCTGTAAAGCATATTCTGAGATTGGGTAGGCAGTGCTGCAGATAGGAAGAGCACTTATAGGTGCTGCTTCAGTATGGAATCAAGTTTGATCTCTTGGTTTAGCAGGAAGAAGTCGTGCGTAGCACTAAGTACAGCCAAAGCAGAGTATGTTGCCACGGATGAGCAGGTTGTAGATGTATTGACCAAACCGTTGGCCAGAGTGGAGTTTGAGTACTTTAGAGAGAGGCTTGGTGCACTTCAGATCGAGGTTCCTTCCAAAGGGAAGTAATGAGTCCGGAAGATGCAGATGCACATGAGATTTTCTGACATGGTTGATGTGTTCTCCCTTGGTTGTGATATAATTGCTGAGCCATTTTTCACATGGTGGTAGATGTGTTCTCCCATGGTGAAAAATTAAGGGATGGAGCCTTCCCCGAATGGTGGTAGATGTGTTCTCCCATGTCGGTGGTGTAAGTACTGGATGATGTGCATCTGGTCTATGCTTCATGGACGATGAGATGATTTGAAGAGGACGATGCTATGATGATCAGGAGGATCATGGATGATGAGCATCAGGATGATGCTCCAGTTACTACTCTGTATATGCATCAGGATGATGTTGGATATGATCAGTTGGATCATTTATATGTATATGTATGTACGCATCATGTTGGATGCTGGATATGATCAGTTGGATCATTTGTATGTATTGTATATGCATCATGTTGGATGCTTGGACCATGTATATGTATATGTATCAGGTGGATACATTGTATGATCAGGTAGATCATGTATGTTGATATGTATCAAATATGATCAGGTGGATCATGTATTTGTATTTGTATCAAGTGGATACACTATATGATCAGGTGGATCATGTATGATCATATGTATCAGGTAGATACTTGGTATGCATCAGGTGGATGCATTGTATGATCAAGATGATCATGATGACGAGCTTCAGGATGTTGCTCTAGATGATATGTATCAGGATGGTACAGTGATGATGATCAATGTGATCATGAGAATCAGGATGATGCTTTGTGCGATGATGATCCATGGGATCATGAGTATCAGGTCGATACTTGGAGGTCAGAGATGATATGTGGCAGGTTGTGAAAATAGCATGTAATCAGTCCTGAGAGATCTTTTCGGTCGTGCTGCAACACATAAATGTTTCTGGGATAATCTTTCCGGTATTGCTATGTAGTATGTAATCATTCCTCAGATATCCGATAGGTTGAGCTGTGTGCTCGTAATCAGTCCTGGGATGAGGTATTACTACGGAGACATGTAATCAGTCCTGGAGATCTGAGAGGTTGAGCTGTGTGCTCGTAATTAGTCATGGGATGCTCTTTAGAGATCTTGCCGGTAGTGCTGTGGCACATAAATGTTCCTGGGATGCTCTTTAAAGGTTTTGTCTATCCACATGTAATCAGTCCTGGATATGCCATAGGTTGAGCTATGTGCTCGTAATAAGTCCTGGGATGCTCTTTAGAGATCTTGTCAGTCGTGCTGCGGCACATAAATGTTCCTGGGATGCTCTTTAAAGGTATTGTGGAGGAGATGCATGTAATCAGTCCTGGGAGATCTTGCCAGTCGTGCTTAGGCACATAAATGTTCCTGGGATACTCTTTCCGGTATTGCATCCGCACATAAAATTAGTCCTGAGAGGCCACCTCTATCAGACCATTCGCACAGATGATGAAGACCTGCAGGTGGTGGGCCTACATCTAGTATGAAAAAGGACTGGCTCTGTAGAAATTCCTATGACGAGTAGATTCAGAGATTGATTGAGATAGCAGCAGCAGTGACGATGATGATGACTCGATCATGATTATCCAGTGACGATGATCCAGAGAAGATGACTTGTGCTAGAAGACCTGTGTCGATAAATACCTTCCTAGTTAAGAGGGAGTGTTGATGTATATGTAACTTCAGAATGTATTTCACATATATGTATATTGTATTCCTATAGAGATGTTATTATTCCTCTATACGAAAGTGTCGTCATTTATATTGTAAGTGTCGTAACTTATACTTGATGGGTTATTAGACCACCTTGTTGGGGTCGGCCCTGTATAAGTCATGTTGGTCAAAGGGTTATTAGACCTCCCTATTGGGGGTTGGCCATGTGGGTCAAAGGCTTATTAGACCACCCTAGTGGGGGTCGTCCCAGTCAGCATTATGTTAAGTGGTTAAGTTGAGGATGACCTAGTTGAGTAAAGGTCAAGTCAAGTTAGTGTATAAATAGAGAGTGTGTCTCTCTCATTTTACACATTCTATTCTCTTACTCACACTTTGGAGAGTGGCGGACTTGTGGAGGAGGAGGCTCTGCTGCTAGGACAAGACTATCTCTTGTATTCTGGTTGTATCATTTCTCTATCTATCTCTGAGGAAGTTATTGGGGTTTTTCACCTTTATGGTTTTCCCCAAGTAAACTATGTGTCTCTTGTGTGCTTGCATTATTGTGTCCATGATTGATATGTTGTAGATTTGCTGTACATGTTGTTCTCTTAGTTAAGATCCTAGATCAGATTGAAGTAAATTCTGAAAATTTAGCACGTGTACACACCTAAGGTAGCACACACGCGCCATTAGGTTTGGTACTGAACCGGGGCGCCTACGCGGACAAAGACGCGCACACGCCCCTGTTAAGGTTAAAAAAAAACCTGATTTCTTACCATTCTTACCATTTCGGCCGAACGTGGATGAACCACCACGTGCGCGAAGATACAGCAACTGAAGTGCACCATTTCCAGTACAAAAACCACCTTCATCCATCCACCAATTGCATTGGATAGGTAAATGCAAATGTTTTTTTCATTTTATTCATTTTTATTGTCATTTTATTCATTGTATTTGTCATTTTATTCATTTTTGTTTGTTTATTAAATTTGTAATAATCCTTAAATTATTAAAAGAATAAAGAATTTTTCAATTGCAGAGTGTAAACCCACACAATGAATGAACAAAATGTTAACATGGAGTTCGGTGAAACCAATGAAAACCCTCAACAAGATCCAAATTCCCAAGAAAATCAAAACCCCCAACAAAATTTTGACCAAGATGACTTGAACCATTCTCTAAATGAGATGAGAGCGCACACTCGAGAACTAAGAAACACAGGGGAACCATCTTGAGTGTCCCTTGCCACCTCAATTGAGATCTCAATTGACTACATCATCAATGCACATCACCAATTGACTGACATGACTGAATATAGAGCTAGGATGCGGGAGTATTATTCCACGAGCATTTGCAAGGAGGAAATAAGAGATTTGAATATTACAAAGGCTCAATTGTACAATATGTTCACCGATCCAAGAACACAACAACCACCGTACATTAAAAATCCATGTGTTTGCATGGATTGGTGTCATTTCCAACCATGGAGGGAAAATTGGATGCATAGGTGGTTCATGGTTTATGATAAACCTCCCTGCAATAATAGGGAGGTTCCACAGTACTTCCTTCGGCAACTCTGGGATGAGTTTTCCCTCGGTTTACATGTCAACTATTTTGACATAACCGAGTTCCAGGTTGTTGGGCGTGGCTCTACCCGAGATCGACCTGCTGCTAGGAGGAACCCACTGAGAGGGTCACCGGCTCCTAGGTACGAGCCCAAACCCTCTCCCTAGCTGCCTCAGTTACCCCACAAACTTGATCAGATCAAGGAGGCAATGAGGAGTGTTGCACGGGGACTGCTTAGACATAATGCCTTTGTAGCAGCTACTACAGTGGAGAGATAGGATGACCTTGATAGAGACGCAGGTGCAGGGTTTTCAGGACAGAGTCAAGATAGACTTGTCACCGGTGCTAGCCATGTTCAGCCTTCTAGTTCCACGGGGACAATGCCACATCTTTGTCCCCATTGGGGCACACTTTCCCTGGCCCGATCGAGGGTTTCTATATGGAGCAGGTAAGAACTTTTTTTAATGTGTTTTCAATAATCACTTGATAATTTGTAAAGTAATTTTAAAGTATGTGTGCTTGACTTAAACTATTATTTCAATGTACATCTATTTAGAGTTGACACCCCGTCATGGGAGAACACAACATCTCCCAACCTGGATGCAGCAATGGCAGCTGCAACTGAGTTGTGACACCTCACACAGAGGTATTTTCAGTACCCCACACAGTATTGTTATTACTTATGGCATTTCTATTTTTATGTATTTATATTTATGACATACATGATGATAGTTTGTACAATATTTTTTAATATTTTGATTGACTAAATAATTACTGGTTTAATATGTTTATAACGTGCATGCGTTTTGGTGTCCACAGGTATGCACGCAGTACGATGACCAGCAATCTCCGCCAAGGGTCGCCAGATCACCATATACACAGGTAGAATGTGTAGTTAAAAGCATGCTTTTAATTTGAAATGTTACGACATACTATGGTTTAATTTGTTTTTTATTTACTAAACTATGATATTATAAATTTGTATACAGGGGCCATCAACAGCTGCAAGCCTTTTTAGTCCCATGTTTCCACCCTCTCCCATGAGTCTCCCCCATCGCCTCCATCCAAAACCCTCCCTCCGTCCAACCCCATCCTTCCATCCACCCTCCCCTCTCCATCCATACTCCCCCCTTCGTCCATCCTCCCCCATTCGTCCACACCCCCCCATCTATACATCCTCCCCCATTCATCCACGCCCCCCGTTTATCCATCCTATCCCATTCATCCATGCCCCCCCTTCCATCCAACTTCTCCCATTCATCAACAAGCTCCCTTATATCCATCATCCTCTCTCTATCCAGGACCGATCTCCCATTCACCATACCTCAACATTTCCCATAGCCCTTTTGGGTCGATACCCCCTATTGTACAACCAGTAGGGCTTTATCGTCCATGATGTCCTCGTCCGCCCCATACCACCATGTACTCTTCCACCACATCATCTCCAGTTCCCACCACTATTGTGGAAACTACTATTCCATCATCTACCCATGTTACAACGTAATTTTCCACCTTGTGAGCATCAGCACTCTTTGGCCTGCAGGATCCATTTTACTAACTCAGATCCACTTTATATCCTTCAGACACACTATTTTCCCTATTTTTTCCCTTGTACGCTAGCTGCATCACTATAGTGGGTGTACCTGTGAGTTGCATCACTATATCCTGCGGGTAGCATGTAAAATGGTAAAAATCAGTAGTTAATTACTTTTTACTCCCAAAAAGTGGTCATATGGTGACCTTTGGCCCTCCATTTTCCCTGAAATGCCTCGATGTGTCCTTTCACTTACCTTTGAGAGGACTATATATTGAGCACATATGGCTTATGGATGGGAGGAGAAAGGAGAGCAAGAGAACTCTAGTGGATTTTTGCCCTATTTTGAGTCTACACTCATTGATCCTTGTAGTTGTGAACCCCTTATGTTCACCTTCCGAACTCCTATCATAGATTGAGTTTTCCATTCCATGGAGGATTGAAGTGGTGGAGGCACAAGTGGAGAGACCCAGATCTTGGTTCAGATTGGTTGCCGACAAGAGGTTGTATCACATTGTACTTCTTGTTATTTATTAATAGAAATACTCATATTGTCATCCATTAATGTTGTGAATGTTGTTTATATTACATTGGGTTCCATTTACTTACAATATCATGGACCATTGCTATTGATGATGTTAATGTCTTTTATATATTATATGCGGTTGTTGTACATTGGTTGTCAAGACTAATTTGCAGGTTCAAGTGCACAGATTGAAAGCTGCAACGGGGATCTACATCAAACGTTTGGATCGAGGTTGGTTATATTCTTCATTATCTTAGCATTATCATTTATATAGCATAGCATTGAGAATTGAGTTAATTTCTAGCAGTCAGTTGTCTATTGTGGTCCACCCCAAGCCATAAGAAGTTTTCTCCAACACAGAAATGGCGACTCCGTTGGGGAGAACATCCATTTTTGGGGATTTTTGAGCATTAGTCCTTATTTAGAGTTGATGGGTGTCGAGTCTCTGTCTCATTGATTGGCCATTAGGATACTTTATAGAAAACATCCTTTTCTCTGAGCCATTGGTCTCCTTCTCTGTTCATTTGCTTTTCCCTGTACGTGATTGAGCCTAGTTCTGCCCGCGTCTACCTGCTTCTATCTACACTATAGCCCGTGGGTACCCGCAGGTATTCCTTCGACAGTAGCATACAACTTTGGGGGTGATTCGTTTATGGCCTTTGGTTGTTGTTGGGTTGATTCTGAGTGTTCTCGAGTCTTCTTTGGCCTTGTTCCTGACTGTTCCAAGCCTTGTTTGTTACTAGAACTCCTCTTTTCTCTTAGTTTTGAGCCTCATTGGTTTTTACCCATTTTTAATTTTTAAGCTCATTCCATTGGCTGAGTCTTACTATTTAGGATCTGCTAGGTTGTCCGAGTGATTTACTTTGCATTTCTGTAACTGAATAGTGAGATTTTGCTTGCATTTTTCATTTCATTATATTGAAAAATACAAAAATAGTTTTGCATTTTCCTTTTGGTTATAAGTGAAAATACAAAAAAAAAATTACTTTTATGTACTGCATTTTGCATTGAGTTCTTGCTGCTTTCATTTAGGTTCTGCTTGTGCATTGAAAATATAAAAGAGTTGCATTTTTATTTCGAAACCGTTGGATTGATTTTGCATGTTAGTGGCATTGTTTTTATTGGATAGATGAGTCTAGAGTTTTTTATTGCATACTATTGAGTCATATACATCACTAGTTTCATGACCATATCCTTTGAGTAACCACAGCCATTAAAATTAACGCTTAATCTAAAATTGATTAGAACGATTTTATTTATAGGGTACACCAACTAGCATAGGTTTAAGTCTTGGAATAGATCATTGTGAATAAATGATCCAAAACTACTAGAAAAAACATTATGTGTCTGACCAAGGAGTGGTGAAATCCATGGCATACATCGGTGTTCTCAGGAAGCTCTACTCAGACCAGAGTTAAGCACGAGGTCATGATAGGTTGGTTGCAGAGATAGTCCTCGAATACCGGCTGAACGTGGGAGATATTTCCAGGGTTTGTTCGTATCTGGGGACTCTTGGGGGATTTGACCCTCTTGAGTTTCGGGCTTAGCTACCCTGCCCATATGACGGATCCCACCTGCGACTATCCCCTTGAGCATTGTTTATACTGCAGTGACCATAATTACCTTACCTAGGTATCGCACACAGTGCTTGCAGTGGTTATACTGTTCATATCCTGAGTCAGATAGGAGTTGGACAACACAGTTGCTGTTGTATAAGGACTTGACCCTGTGCATGCAGTGAAGCCTGGGAACCTCTATAATTGATTTTGTTACCTCCGAATACAGTTTGGGAGTCTCAATCCTCTCCTAGGCGAGACATACCGGCTCTAGTGTCAGGGGCTCATTTAGCCACTCTATTTTTCTGCTCTTGGCTGTAGTTTCTCTAGGTGTGTGCTTTTGATTTAATGTTTTTGATCGATAGTTGGCCATTAGGGGACGATGTGATTTTATATTCTCTCCGGAGATATCATGGTGCAGAGTCCTACTCGCCTCCGATCCCGTCGGTTGGCTGGTTTACAACCGGCCGAGCTTTCACGCCCTGTTGCTAGGGGAGGTCGACGGGCTCCCTCCGAGTCTTCAAAGTCTTACGAAACATATGTCCTAGACGTCATGACTACTGCACACTCTGACACGAGATAAATCCCTACGACTCCATCGGGTAGAGTTGAGCACACTTCAGACACCCCTAATCCTCGTGAGGCGTTGGGGGGTGATCCACCTGAGACCCAACCTAGTTTGTTTGGTCCAAATACACCCGAGACTCAACCTAGTTTGTTTGGTCTAGATCCGCCCGAGGACGACCCGTTCGATCCTTCCTTTCCACATAATTATATATACAGGTTTCTAGAGTTACATGATGACACAGGTCCTGTGATCAACCCTACCGTGTTCTCTTTTGGTATTCCTAATTACAACACAGTCGATCCTTCCACTGCTTTTGGTATTCATGCTGGCACTAGTCATGGTGTTAGCCACACTGCACCCATTGGGGGAAATACCCTCACCGGGGGCACCACATTGTCCACTCACACACATAGTATGGGGACCGGTCACATTCCTACTAACAATGCTAATGTTGGAAGACGGCCACCTACTAGGACTACCCAACCTAATAGGAACACTGTTTGCAACCCGACTCGCCATCCACCACCTAATACACATGTTGTTATCCATCAACCTACGACCACTTTCTCAAATGCTAACGCTCCTCCCAACCACGGAGGTGGACATATACTGCATACTTTTATGTTCGCTGCTGCTACTAGTAATGCTAATGTAGGAGGTGGGAATATACCTTATCCTCACGGTCATAACGCCACCATTCCTGCTACTAGTAACACCAATGTTGGGGTTGGGAATACATCTCATACTTATGGTCACCACATGACTGCTCACGCTAATCCTAATGCTTACGCTGGGGGTGGGAACATACCTTACCATCATGGTCATTACAACACGGTTCCCACTACTAATAGTACGTATATGCCCCATACTTATAGTGGAAACCCTTACTACAATACATTCAGTGCTGGCCACCAGTACAACCCACCTCAATATGGTGCTCAAAACACATATATACCTGCTTACTCTCACATGGGTCAGGTCGGAGGAGGTTTTCAACCTTACGGCCATGGTCATGCTTATGGTCAGACAGGTCCGTACAATCAACAGTTTAATGCTCATGGTCAAGCATTTGGTCCGTCTTATCCTTCAGGTTCTTACAATCAACCTTTTATGGGAGCTTATAATCAAGCTTTCCAGCCGTAGCTCCCGTTCCTTGCACGTTTGAATCTTCCGGATCTTTCTAAGCTCACGAATGATCCAGTGTGTCATGAGCCTAGTTGGCCTCTAGTTCCTACCAAGCTTCCTTCGGATATTCCTAAGTTCGAGGGGAAAGGTGGTGAGGATCTGAGTGATCATGTCACAACGTTTCACCTTTGGTGCTCTTCCAACTCGTTGAATCACGATTTCGTTAGATTGCGACTATTTCAACGCACCCTCACGGGGGCAGCTGCGAAGTGGTATGTAGAGTTTCCTAGGAACACTTATAGGGGATTCAATGAGATCGCTTTGGTTTTCTTGGATCATTTTCAGTTGTCGGTTAGTTACGATACTGGTACTGAACTTTTTTCTACCTTCCGTCAGAATAAGGCCACGCATATTTCTGACCACGTTCAAGAGTGGCGTCGGTGGAAGAGGTTAATGAAAGCCAATATTCCTCCATAATTTCTGTTGGAGTAGTTTCTCAAGTCTCTACTTTCATATATTGCTAAGGATGTTTCAATGTCCGGTATTATGACTGAGGAACAAGCCATCTTAAAATTCCATAGATTTACTATACTCTCAGTCTGGCATTTTATATGACATTATTCCTGACGCACCGCGAACACGACATGAGCCCAAGACAGTTCCTGGACTGCATGCCGATGGAATTGTGGGATCCACAAGTAATCGCCCTGTAGATTTGGTGGCTAATCAAATGCAAAATTTGTCGCTTAACTAGTCTACTCCCAGACAGGTTCACAGCTTGTCCACTTCCACCCCATCGTCTGATGTACACACTGTGCAAACAACAAACCCATCGGGTAACCAACATCCCGGTGGTAAGAAGAAAGGGAGAAATAACCGTAAGGGTGCAAACAATGGGAACAATAATAGCAATCGCAATACCCCTCGTAAGGAGAATGCCAACCCTCCTCGGGAAGGAGAAAATGCTGGTGAGGATCGTAAACCTAGGCGTAAGGTGAAATTTCCTTGTAAGCTTTGCCGGGAAGATCATCTTACTCACTTGTGTCCTTGAATCGAAGAAGCATCGAAGCGTTTGGCACAGAGCCCAGCTGTGTTGAAGGATCCCCTTCCTCATCATCATCAAAACATGGCTTCGCATGCTCCCGCCACTGGTTATGGACCTAATGAGACTCCAACGTCTTCTTCCAATACTAGTGGTTATGGATGCGTGAATATGGTTCAATCGGAGGTTAGTGTTGCTACTCGTCAACGCGATTATGGTGCACCACAACCTAATATGCGGACTGAGCCTCCCCCTCCTCCTGATAAGTCCTTGCATATCGAGAAGCCCTCTATTATGCCGCAGATACCGAAAGGTGTTCTTAAGCGCTCTACGCATAATCCCAATGCTCGAGCCGTCGAGAGCTACTCCATTGTAGAATATTTGGGCCAAACTCCATGTTCCATGTCGGCTCTTGAAGTTTTACAGGCGTGTCCTTCTCAAAGGCATGCTCTTTTGAGTGCATTAGGAATTCAGGATTGGGGGGAGTCCCAACGTTATCAAGTTCGACACTACTGATGTTCAACCTCGCTTACCTTACCACATGGCTTTTCAAATCCATGTGGAGTGCCTTCAAATTTTTTTCAAAAGAACGGTGGTTGACGAAGGTGCTTCCGCGTCAGTGATGTCTTTAGCTTGTTGGAAAGCTCTTGGCTCTCCTCCTCTACTTACGTCTAGGACCATGCTCACTGTATTTGATGGTCGGTCATTTAAGCCGAATGGGATTATCCCTTTCCTTGTTTTCCGCTTGGGAGGTAAACCTGTTCCTATTGAATTCGAGGTGGTTGATGCGCCCATCTACTACAACCTTTTACTGGGTCGGAATTGGATGTACGCTATGAAAGTTGTTGCGTCTACTGTATTCAGAATTATTTTCTTTCCACACAAAGGCAAGATTGTGACAATTGATCAGCTGGATTTCTTTAATTCTTCTCCCACAGCATCCATCGGATCAGTAGTCCCACAAGTTACAGATTCTCAGCCGGAAACTGGGAACATCGGTTTTGGAATGTACCCTTCGTTGATGGGATCTTATGATTTCCCTGCACCCATGAATTTTATTGGAACCATTTCCGACAATGTGTCTCCTCCTTTGCATAATGTACTGTTCCAGACTTCATATTTTGACAATCCATGGACTTTACCATCCACGAGTTCTACGTCTGGAGACATTGGGAACATTGGGATGTATATGCTACTGTCTGTTGTTGAGCTTGCTTACTAGGATATTCAACAAGCCACTACAAAGCCGAATCTCCCCTCTTCTCGGACAATTGAGGAAGATCTCGTTACGCTGCCAGTTTGGGCAGTCGACTCATGTTGTTCAAATGATTTCCTTGATGGTACTTTACCTTCAGATGAAGCTATTATCGAGGCCATGTGTGGTAGTGAGAGACCTTGGGAGGATATGCATCATCGCTCTTATTTCCTTCCCAACCTCGATCTCCCCGAGCAAGAAGAGTTTAGGACGACTCTTATAGAGATGGTTGGTCACCTTGTGGCTCTTTTGGGCTCACATGAGATTTATGCAGAGGGGAACATGGCTAATATCTCCCCGACTACATCGATCAACATCTCCCGCACCCCCAGAAAGATTGAGAATGTTTACATCAGTGATGATTGCTCTCCTGAGGAGGTTTCCATTTACACCGAGTTGTTTACCAAACTTCGGGAAGCTTTCGCCTGGTCATATGAGGATATGCCAAGAATAGACCCTAGTATTGTCGAGCACGAGATTAGAACGTATCCTCATGATAAACCTGTTCGGAAACATCTTCGAGCTGTTAACCCTAGGAAGGTAGCCATTATCAAGGTAGAGGTGGATAAACTGCTCAAAGCTGGTTTTATCTACCCCGTTCGCCTTACCGAATGGGTGTCAAACCCCATTCATGTGGATAAGAAGCAGGGAACGATCCGTGTATGCATTGATTTTAGAGACCTGAATCGTGCGTGTTTGAAAGACAATTTCCCCACTCCATTCATTGATCAGATCTTGGATGCTTGTGCGGGAAGTGAGATTTTTTCATTCATGGACGGCTTTTCGGGGTATAACCAGATTCAAATCAAACCTTAGGACCAACATAAGACTGCTTTCATTTGTCCTTGGGGTATGTTTGCATATCGAAAAATGCCCTTCGGCCTTAAAAACACCGGATCTACGTTTCAGCGTGCCATGACCTATGCCTTTAACGACCTTAAAAGTATAATGGAGGTTTTCTTGGATGATCTTGCCGGCCATTCTCGTAAAAGAATGGACCACCCCAAGCACCTTCGTTGGATTCTCGAATGATGTATACGCTACAACATCCGATTGAATCCCAATAAATGCATCTTTGCAGTGAGGTCAGGTCGCCTTCTAGGATTCATAGTTTCGAAAGAGGGTATTAGAGTCGATCCTCTTAAAGTTGAGGAAATACTTCGGTTTCCTCCTCCGCGCAACTTGTTTCAACTTTAGAGCCTCCAAGGGAGAGCTACTTTTCTACGTCGCTTTGTAGTCAATTATGCTAATCTTACCAAAGGTTTCACGCACTTATTGATGAAAGACACACTGTTTATCTGGGATGAGTGAACCCAACAGTCTTTCGATGCCCTTAAGAAAGCTTTGGTATCAGCCCCTGTGCTTAGTTTACCTGAATTTGCATGAGATTTTATACTTTATGTGGCTTCATATCAAGAGACGATTGGCATGGTCTTAGTTCAGGTTGATGATGCGCTCGTCGAGCATGTCATCTATTACCTCAGTTGAAATCTAGTAGACACTGAACTAAGATATACTCACATGGAAAAGTTGGCACTTGCGACTGTACATGCAATCCAACGGTTACGACACTATATTTTGATTAGGACAACCACAGTTGTAGCGCACATCAATCCATTTCAGTTTGTGCTATCATGATTCCTTATAGGGGGGAAGTACAATAAATGGATTGTGATCCTTCAGGAGTTCGATCTCAATTTTGCTTCAGCGAAGTTGGTGAAATCGTTGGTGTTTGCTGAAATTATGTCGGACCATTCGAGACTTGATGAGGATGTCATCCATGAAGATTCCTTTGTGGATAAACACTTATTTCTTATCTTGTCAGAGGACCCTTGGTATGGGGATGTCATTGTATATCTCCAAACTTTGAAGTTTCCTTCGCATTATTCACGGGACGAGCGACGGCGTGTGAAACATCATGCTAAAGATTATACTATCGTTGGTGACACTTTGTATCGCCGAGGAAAGGATTCTATTCTCCGTCATTGCTTGACTCACGAAGAAGCAGAGCGTGTGCTTAACGATTTCCATGTTGGGGCGTGTGGCGGTCACTTATCTGGGCTTGCTACAACCCAACATATTATGCGAGCTAGTTACTTTTGGCCTTCAATATTTAAGGATTGTATAAATGTTGTGAAGAGATGTCACCCTTGCCAGGTGTTTTCTCGAAATATACACTCGCATCCAGCGCCCCTTCATCCAGTCGTCAATGTTGGTCCCTTCACTAAGTGGGGGGTGTATTTCATGGATTGCAATCCAACTTCGGCTAGGGGGCATCACCATATCATAGTGGTCGTGGACCACTTTTTCAAATGGGTTGAGGCCATGCCTACCGTAAAAGCCGATGGTGCTAACGCAGCCCATTTCATGTTCAATCAGATTATTACTTGGTCAGTATTCCGAAAGAGATTGTCACTGACCATGGGAGTCACTTTCAGAACAAAATGATGGAGGATTTGTCTCTCAAGCTTGGGTTTCGTCAAGAACACTCATCTTCTTACTATCCCCAAGAGAATGGTCAAGTTGAAACAGTCAATAAGTCTTTAAAGACTATTTTCCAACGTACCATCCAACAAAGCAAGAACAACTGGCACATTATGTTATATCCTGCTTTGTGGGCATATCGAACCGCAGTCAAGACTACCACTGGGTTCTCACTGTTTTAGCTAGTACATGATGTGGAGTTGATTTTACCGATCGAATGCGAAATCCCTTCACTTAAACAGGCCATAGAGCTCCTCCCTGATACGACGGGTATTAAGCAACGTTTAATCCGCCTTGACCAACTTGACGAATAGCGTCGAGATGCTGCTGTGGCCATAGATGCCAATAAACATCATGTTAAGGTTTAGTACGATAGGTATGTCCGTCCTCGGCAATATGCTGAAGGTGACTTGGTCCTCTTATATGACCAAGATAAAGAACCCTTGGGGGCAGGCAAGTTTAACCCCATGTGGCACGGTCCTTACATTGTGAGGTGTGTCCTGGAAAAAGGAGCCTATGAATTAAAGGACTATGAGGGGAACATCTTGAAAGATCCTAGAAATGGGCTCTACCTCAAGCGGTATTACGCTTGAACTTCTAGTTTGAGCTAATACTTTTGTATACTATTGTATAGTTATTTATGTACATAGTTTAGCTTGCTTTTTGTTTATGGGTTTGTTGATTCGCTTCCATTTGATTGACAAATGTCAGTGGAATTTCTTACGTTCCTAGGATTCGCGGATGGTGCTAGCCGTCATACGTAGCAGCTTGCTTCTGTTTCCTGGGTTATTTATTCACCTGACCACCTAGTTGTGTCTTCAGGAGGTGCTTGTATCGGTCCTACATCTAACAATGTGGCTGAGTATAGTGCCGTGATTGAGCTACTTCGGGATACTATTTCACATGGCATCCAGTCTTTAGAAGTCCGCCTGGATTCACAACTAGTTGTGTCTCAGTTTAATGGTCAGTACCATGTGAGGGATCCTACGTTACTACAAAAATTCTTAAGGGTAAGACTCTTGGAATGACATTTTGTTTCAATTACATACATTCATGTTCCGAGAAGTTTTAATCATATATATGATGCGTACGCTAACTATGTATTAGATTGGCATTTGTCACATTCACAATGAAGCACACAAATAAAAGATACATTCATACATTTGTACATACACACATATAGTAGAACCGGAAAACCATAGTTTTTATAAATACTATATCCAAAATGGTAGTGTCATAATACAAAACTGGAGCCCATATCCGTAAAAAAATACATATCGATACAAAAATGGGACTCTCAGATGTCTAATCCCTACGAGGAGGCCTAGCTGTCGCCCCGACAGGATGTTTCTAGTAGTAATACTATACTGCATTTCCTATACGCTGTAGTAGTCGCACCCAGTTAGTATTCGCACCACATGGCGCTGCATATCCTCTGGTAGTTGCGCTACCTGTACCTGTGGTACCCTGGTGGTCATCTATGATAGGTTGACCCGCAGAGTCTCTAGTGTATGCTCTGCTGCAGCACCCACTACCTCATCACCCCTACCCCGGCGACGATGTCTCGAGAAGCCCCCGGATGTCACTGGGACCTTGTCTGTGAGCAAACAGTGAAACATTAATATATGATACTACCCCCCAAAAATATTTTTGCATTTACATTTACATTTTTTCATTTGCATTTACGTCATGGCAGAATTCTATCCCTGCATAGGGGTAGTCGTCTATAACTATGACCTGTAGGTATCACCAGTGAAAGAACTCCTCTGTGTATGGTGATGCCTGACGGCCACCACCCTGTCGCATCAAGACCTCTGCCCACTGGGTCAGGGCTGGGTCGCGGAGACTATGAGGGGGGACCTCAACCCTCGGACTGAGCCCCGAAACTTGCTCAAAGAACAAACTGCATAAGATACTACCGTATCCGAATTTTTTTGCCTCCCCTTGCTTGCACTCTATCAACTGGGTCTTCATGGATCCCAGTAGCGTTGTGCACCAATCAAATATCATGGGCTACATACAATGTGATGCATAGAACATCACTGGTCTGGATTCCTGGTGAAGGGCTTTTGAACCAGTAATTCGCACTAAGGTAGCCACTATAACCTTCATGCTCAGATTGACTATGGCTCTGATGGGAACTTGACTCCCCACTGCCTGAGTATTTGGAACACAATACCGCTCTATATAGTCGGGGATGGTGATCTCACCACCCACAGAACGAGATCAAAGGCTTGCCACCTCACCTCGGCGGGACAAACCAGTAATGAAGTAGATATCTTCCACTTCCAACAAGAGTATTTGTCCATCTAGGTTGAAGTTCTACGCATCGATGTCCCAGTAATCTATCAAACGGCAGAGCAATAGGTTTTGGGCCCTCCAACCCCCTATGCTCCAAAATTTGTATATCCCACATGCTTGTAACACTTGCTGTGCACGCACATCATTGCAGACGGCCTCATCGACTAGGTCATGTTCCCTCTCTCTCCACTCTAGAACCATCCTGGAGGGAGAAAACCCTAAGAGTTTAGTCAATTGGATTTAAAAAACTAACTTCACGGCCATACCCGCGGGCAATTTCACTCATAGAGGTGGGTACCCGCGGTCAATGCATGCGTTGACTGCGAGTACCTTGCCCTACCTACGACCCACAGAGTAATAGCCCGTGGGTAGCGCCGTGACCATTTAGGGCTTGGCCACACAAAAAATCCAACCGATGAAAATTGAAATAAAAGCATTGAAATGAAAGGCATGGATGAGACTACCAACCTACTCCTGATGGTTTGATGATCGAACACCCATAGCTCCCAGAATCAGCAGTTGAACTTTGAGGTGAAAACTAACCACAAAACTCCAAATGGGTGAATAGTAAATTGTAATTTTTTGTTACTATTTATAATTTTCAAAACCCACTTGTCTATAGTTTTCACCATTATATGTTGTTTTGGACTAATATAATGTCTTGGAGTAGCATTTTTTGACCATATTTCTTTGGCGAGACTTGTTTCGGACCATTTTGCGCCTATGGCAGGTATATTTAACACCTGGCATATAGGTTAGATGTCATTTTCACATACAATATGCATTTGACCTTTTTACCATTTTCATAAACCTTAGGTGTGACCCCACTTCTTAACCGACATAGAGCCTTCACACTGTTATAGAAGTGTCATTATGTGGCGGTAGGGCCTTTCCAAACATGGGTACCCTAGTTAGAACGCCCGCTTGCATTATGGTGCCCATGTCGTTGTTTGTCCTTAGGATTGGGAGTCCTTTGTAGTTACGCCATGATGTTGCGATAAAGACTCATACTCTACTTTGTCTTATGCTGGAAATCTCCCATAAGGACTCCCCCATTTATATCAAGTTGTGATTGCATTGCATCATCCTGCTTGCCGCTTGAGCCTTGTGCCAGCTCCCTCTTACTCAATTGTTAGCCTGGTGCCTGAGCACTTTCCCTATCGAGCCCTGCAGAGCTTACATTTTCCTTTCACGATTTGATGACCTTCTGACCCTGAGGGAACACCCCCCCCGAGTGTCCACATCATGCACACGCTTCCTTGCATTGATCATAGGTATGTTCCACTGTTTGGGACTAGTCTGCTTGCTATTTGACACTCGTTCCCTCACTTGTTGTACTATAAACAATTTTATTCTTTTTCAAGCTTTTCCAAATATGAAAAATACCAAAAAAATCAAATATTCCAAAATGCCGGACGGGATTATGGTTACTACTTCTAGTTGGTAGCTGTTGTGTCTCCTTTGAACAAAGCATTCATTCCACTCCATACATTATGAGTCGGGACTATAGTTGGACCTTAGGAGCTGTACTTGTTTCTCATTTTACTCCACCAATTGGTTATGCTTCCAGTCATTATTGAGCCCTTTGTGATTCCTCTTGCATCGCACAGTCTATATTGAGTCTATGCTTCCTAAGTCTATCCATCTGCTCATGCTCTTGTTCAAAGGAAGTCCTAAAACCAGAGTCGGCCACTCCTCAGATCTCTTGACTATTGCATGTCAGACATCCTTATTGAGTCAGTCCATTTCACCTGAGTTCTTCCAAATCTTTCAGCATAGCTGGTACCTCATGCTGGTTGATGGGGGATGCCTTAATTCCCTCCTTCCAGCGAGTCTCGTTCCGTCAACTTCAACCCATTTATTCCATAACTTGAGGCTTAGAGTTCAGTTGAGTACCTTGAGGCTTGTAGTCATTATTGGCAGGTTCTCTCTCCATCGACAGTTTTGGGAATACATCAATGTCCCCTAATCGATGGATTCATCCTAGTGTTCGACTTCACCACATCTATTCGCACTCTGATGATTGTACTCTGTTCCTTGATTCCCATTTTCATTATTGGTGGGTTATCTTGCGTCTGTTAATGGTATAAATCATTGGTTGGTAATCAGACGATGTCACATCAGGTTTGACCTCAACTCCTTTATTCACTTGATGGGACTTGCACCATCGAAGACTTGTGTAGAAGACCCCAGGCGATATTGGCATTTAGTATGCTACTTATGATTATGACTTTACATCAGAGATATCACCTCTCAGATATCAGCAGTTTGTACCTCCAGTTGACACCAGTTGTTTCCTTTTCAGTAGGAGACCATATCTTACTGTAGAGGGATCATAGATGTGATCACTTATGACATGTATTCACTATGTACTACCTAGTCATGGCCATTGTATTAGATTTTTTTACTATACCGACATGTATTGAGGGATACTATTGTATTATGATGAGTGAGCTGCTCCTTCCACTTGTGTCTCCATCACTCCATTTCTGAGATTTATAATGTATTTCTGCCATCGTAGCATCAATATCTGACCTCACACATTAGGGGGCATCTGTTACAATGTAATTTTCCACCTTGTGAGCATCAGCACTCTTTGGCCTGCAGGATCCATTTTACTGACTCAGATCCACATTATATCCTTCAGACACACTATTTTCCCTATTTTTTCCCCTATACACTAGCTGCATCACTACAGTGGGCATACCCTTGAGTTGCATCACTATAGCCCACGGGTAGCATGTAAAATGGTAAAAATCACTAGTTAATTACTTTTTACTCCCAAAAAGCGGTCATAGGGTGACCTTTGGCCCTCCATTTGTCCCGAAACGTCTCGATGTGTCCTTTCACTTACCTTTGAGAGGACTATATACTGAGCACATATGGCTTATGGACGGGAGGAGAAAGGAGAGCAAGAGAATTCTAGTGGATTTTTTCCCTATCTTGACTCTACACTCATTGATCCTTGTAGTTGTGAACCCCTTATGTTCACCTTCGGAACTCCTATCATAGGTTGAGTTTTCCATTCCATGGAGGATTGAAGTGGTGGAGGCACAAGTGGAGAGACCTAGATCTTGGTTTAGATTGGTTGCCGACAAGAGGTCGTATCACATTGTACTTCTTGTTATTTATTAATAGAAATACTCATATTCTCGTCCATTAATGGTGTGAATGTTGTTTATATTAAATTGGGTTGCATTTACTTATAATATCATGGACCATTGCTATTGATGATGTTAATGTCGTTTATATATTATATGTGGTTGTTGTACATTGGCTGTCAAGACTAATTTGCAGGTTCAAGTGCATAGATTGAAAGCTCCAACGGGGATCTACATCAAATGTTTGGATCGAGGTTGGTTATATTCTTCATTATCTTAGCATTGTCATTTATATAGCATAGCATTGAGAATTGAGTTAATTTCTGGCAGTCAGTTGTCTGTTGTGGTCCACTCCAAGCCATAGGAAGTTTTCTTCAACACAACCCATGTGTCTACTGTGGTCGCACTCACAGTTCCTCCATCTACATCTGTGCCCCCCCCCATGACTGCATCGGAGCAGGTTGTCCAGCCAACTTCTCCATCTGATAACCCAGAATCCCATCCATTTCCATTGTCGGAGGTGTTCACGGTGAGAATCAAGTTAATATATGCAAATGTTTTGATGCATTAACCAAAATTAATTTAAGCAATTATTATTTTTCAATGAAATGATTGTCGTAAATATTGTAGGGTGGAATTGCTGAGAGACTCAGCATATCCAAGACACCTGCTTCTCATCTCCCACTCGCATTAGCAATGAGTTATTTAAGATTTGAATTGTACATTCATTTTATAAATGTCGTAAACGTTACAAATGCTTGAAACTAATGGTACCTTATATCATTTTTTTTAGAGCATGGAGAGACAGTCTACTCCTAGACAGAAGAAGACCCGAGGTAGTAGTAGCTCCAAGAAGAGAAAGATCGATTTGGAGATGCACTAGGGAGTGACCGGGGTGGTCACAATGCTTGACACGCCATGTTATCTACATTAGCCACAATGTGGCACCTTTGGTAACCAGTTGCTGTGTACTTTGTATCTACGGCACGGGTTTCCATGTATTTTGGATCTACGACACGATTTGTCGGATTTTGTATAGGGCACTAGTTGCCATGTATTTTGGATCTACGACACGAGTTGTCGGATTTTGTATAGGGAACGAGTTTCCATCGTATGTACATTGGGAACCATGTTCCACTATTTTCCTGAATATTTATATATATGTTCGAGTTTTGTTCCACTATGGTTTTATCTCATGGATTTATATATATATATTTTTAGAGTTTTGTTCTATATATGTGTATAATGATTTGGATTCAAATGTATGTCATGGCGATTTTGGATGAAACCTAGAGCATCATTTTAGGGTTTTTATTGAAACGACAACAATTATTAAGGCCAATATTTCAAACAAGATGTAATTTTAACCTCGAATAAAAATGAAGGTGATTTTGGGAGGACCATTTTTTTATTCGGAGATCAAGTTCACTTGAATCCAAGACAAGTTCTCTCACAACTAAGTTAATATTCTGACTACATAGTACTCTAGGAAACTCATCCAACCCTAAAACATCATAGCACTCTCTTCCACTACCCTACTTAACACAATGAATATATGCTCTTTCTCTACTCAATAATCCCTTAGGAAAGTCTAATGGATTCATTTTCAGGAGCATTGAAAAAGGTTACCTAATGCCATTGAGTCTTTGAGGATGGAAACATTGAATCAAGAGGCCTCACCTTTGGATGTCTAATCAATGCACTCTAGTGTTTTTCACTCTATAACTACCCACAACACAATGTTCACAACAACTTATCTTAATATG